>JAABOM020062754.1:0-43817 GCA_011800125.2 Solanum clarkiae | reverse complement strand
ATCATATCTCATTCTTTGGACCTTCAAATCCTCAAGAAACAACATCTTGACATTTTACCACACACTTAGAGGGTGTGTAATGCTAGTGTAAAACCATGAAATATAGAGGTGAAATCATGCAAGAAAATCTATTGTAAAACCAACCATCAATCAACACCTTGCAACACCCTCAAGCAATATACATCAAAACCCCTCGTCAAATCTTACAATAGATCCAAGATTCATAGCTTAAAACATAGTAAAACAGTCACAACTTTACATAGTTTTAACATAGTGTGCAGTTAATTTCATAATAAGAAAGACCCATTTGTAAATCGACCTTAAATCATGCAATTTAAGTGAAACGAGGCTTCAGTATCATGGGTGAAAGAAACCCATACAATAGCTTATAGATGAAATGTGGTGAGGGAGACTTGAAGCTTGAACAACAACCTTAAAGGAGTACCTTAGCTTTGGATGAGGATTTGGGACTTGAGTTTGGGGAGTGAAAATATGACTAAGTGTTTGAGTGAGTATTGGAAAATATTTAGGATGATACAATGGTGAAATAAGGCTAAGTATATGTAAAAATACGTATGTGAACCCTTGGTCCAACACTTAGAAAAAATTTGGATGACCTAAAAACAATACACTGAAATGGAACACTGCTGTGTCGCGCCAGCATCGCATAGTGCTCACTGGAAATCGTCACATAAAAATTTATAATTGCTAATCTTTCTCTCTTAAATCAAGGTTAGACCCTTTTTCCCCTAAATTTTACCCGTGAACAAGAATATGAAGTCGGATTTTTGAAATAAGAAACAAATTTTGAGATATATATAATTTAAAATTCCGGGCATTTCAATGCACGTTTTTGGGCACTTTTTGAGGTCAGTTCAATAGTAATCATAAACAACAACATTACCCCAATGCCTTAAAGGCTCCCGCCCATTGTGGGGTAAGGGGGGGTCGGATGTACGCAGCCTGACCCCTATGTTTAAAAACATAGCGCGACTGTTTCCAGATGACCCATAGTAATCATAGTCATATCATAATCATAATTGCCTTGAAACCACGTTCATACCCTTAATTGGTAGCCAAATCCATATCAAAACATTATGAAAAGCCTTGTTCATTGATTAGACTAGGCTATGTGAGGTTTAAACAAATACACAATATTTTTAACACATCAGCACACACTTTTCACAATTCCAAGTGTTTGTGGTCATCAAAAGTATTTTACCTAACTAGGAGCCTCAGTCGAACCATAGGGAAATGCTCTAGTAGAATTCGACTCAAGAAGTCACAATGGTGCTTTAATCCTTTTTAGCATGAGTAAATATTACATGAAAACCAACATATATCTAAAAGTAACTATGAATGTATTTATCACTACTAACTATGAATGAATTTATCACTACAACTAAGCTATACTAGTAGTTAAACAAGAGAATTAAATTGACTTCTAAGGGAGACACATAGAAATACAAGTAGTAATTGGTGTGGGTATGTGAAGTTACGCAATATGTGATGTATAACAATAGGTAGGGCAGGCAAATCTAATATTTGATCAATGTTTTCTCAAACTCGAGATCAACTTTCCATAATATTTTCTCTCTAAAAAATGTCCTCTCTCTAGAACAATGTACTCCCTCTCTTTGTGCCCTTGTACCTCTGTATCCTTTTGACTGTGTGTACTCTTTTTGCCAGCCTTTTAGCCTTTTATACTCTGTGCAAAAAGTACAGAGTATCTTCATCGAAAGTTCCGTCTGTGACATTAGTCAACCTTTCTGATCGAACTGGCAATTAACATAACTTTCCTTCAGCTTACAGATCACTCCTCTAATCGGTCTTAAAGTGGAACTTTGGTGAGCTCATTCAAGCGCACCAACATGGTTTTGAATGCATCATTCGGAGCTTGAGTTTACTCTTTAACCAATGACTATAGGGCAAATTGTTAACCTATTATGCGAGCAATATCATGTTTGCCAATCAAGTAGGTGAATCACCAAACTTGACCTATAGCTTGCCCTTTTTCCAGTTGGTTTGCCTTTTGGTGGGTAGTTAATCTGCGAGGTCTTGGTATGTTGGAAACTCACCAACTACCTATATGCGATGCTCAGTGTTCAACACTTACTTGTTAGCTCCTTTTTGAACTTTTCTTATATGTTTGTGTTCCAAGAGTTCCCCATTCTTCACCTTTGCTCCAAAAACAACAATTCTATAAATTTATAGCACAAAATATGGCACCATGGACACTTTATTACACGATTTAGGGCCTAGATGAGTGTAAATTCACCACTCATCAATACCCTTAACTTAACACTTTACTTTGTCCTCAAGTAAATCAAATGTCAACTAGTTCAAAGATCATATCTTTGAAATGTACTAACTGACATTCAATTGGTCAAGGCCTAAAATTCATTCCATGCAAATGCTCACATATGCATTTCAAGCTTCAAGCAATGACTAGAACATACCTTCTGGAGCTTTCACTCACAAAGGCTTACCCATAGGCGAAACCATACTGAACAATTGTGCTTGACTTCCCTCACATCAAAGAAGATTCTAATCTTAAAAAATCATGCATTATCAAGCTTAGTAACTATACAACACTTACACTTCGAAAAGAGGAAAAGTATGCCTAAATCGACTTATAAACTTGCCCTTATTTTCCAAGTAATGGATCAACTGGCTTATGAAAGATCATAAAGGGCTTTTTGGGCTTGTAACAAGGATTCTTGCAAGGTAAGGTAACAATCTGGGTTACTGACAAACCTTCTTAGTGTATGACTTGGATTCTAACAATCATTCAACACAATACACCATATTAAACTTAGCCCAAACTTGACATTCAATCCTTATCATATTACCACCATTAACAAAACATTCTTTCCCTATTTGTTCATTAGCAAACATATGTTTGCTAACATATTCACAGTCTAAAACTGAAATCAAACATCAAATTCAAATTATTTTTAGAGGGGTATGCCAATTCCAACTAGAAAATATGCTCTCATAACCAATTAAGGCCTAAAAATTTTTCCTAATGAATCCATTTTACCACAACTGGCCTTTGCCTCTATCATACCACACACCCAACTTAAGATTGTGGCCTAAAGTTAGACTATTCTACTAAGTCAAAACACCAAGCAGAACATGGGAAGGTAACACCAAGACATGGATTCGTTTTGGTCCAAATTCCACTAAAAGGAAAAAAAAATACAACACCAATGGTGCCAAACAACTCTCTCACTCACATACGCAATTAAAAGAAGGTATTCATAGGGTCTAGGAATGTGGTGGCCACTCAAAGAAATGCCTAAGATCCTCTCGATCATTCACTAACATCAATTAATTGGTCCAATCGGGCAAGTTTTGAGTACCATCAAACAACTTTCCAAGCAAAAGACCTCACCACACATGGCTTTCCAACACAACTATCCAACATTTTTATAACCAAAAGGGTTTGCTCAAGTGCAATAATCATCACAAAACTCTAAGTTGGTTTTAATCTAGTGACGACAAGATTCAATAAGTCCACACATGAATTATGCAACTCTTAAAATTTCACCAAATCATCCCAAGCAAACATGTGTCAAAAGTACAATTCGAGACACTGATATTGATCATAATCAACACTCAAAAGGTACTCAAGGATATCAATCCATTCAAACCATAGTGTCAAGATAATAGTATAAAACAAAACAAACTAAGTCTAATCAAAAACCAAATTATAATATATGTAACCCAAAAGAAATCACAAGAACTATTAATAAGTACAACCCAAGTAAAATATGGGTTAGGTTCTAACCATCACCAACAAAACAAAAAGCATTGTTCTTAGTACACCATTGAAAACAAAAATAGAGGATAAAATCAACACTAAGATAAAGAAGCCTCATTTGTAGGCAAAGATAAAGAAACTTGATCAGATAGTGGAGCATTCAAAGCCTGGGCATTATTTCTCTATGGATTAATAGGAGCAACCTCGTCAGTAGTTGTAAGAGATAACTTGCTCTACGGTGATGGCTAGCGAATGTCCTCAGAAGAGTGCTTTAGAGTTGTCTGCAATAATAGATCCTATGTATCTATAAGAATCTCAATAATAGGAACGTCATCTGGCTCTATATCATCCAAGTCCTCCTCATTTGTCTCAGGCCTTAGGTAAACCTAATCCTCATTTTTCCAAGCGACTTTTCCTTTCTTGCTTTCCTTATTTTTTGCCCTTATAGCTTCAAATTGATCAGTGATGTCGCCGCTGCACCTCTTTTTTGAGGCTAAAGTAATCATTGTCAAGATATATAACCTAACAAAGATTAGGGTTGAATCCCATAGGTAATATGGTAAACTTAGAAGAATTCAATGCAATTCGGGTTGATTAACCAACTTATCTCTCCGGGAAGGGGGGGTGAGGTTTAGCAACTATGAAAAGTTATACTAATTAAGTCAAATGTTAAACCAATATGAAGAGTAACTAGGGTATTGTATTCCCCATGATTACCTAACTCAGTATTACCAGATAATCAAATTCTTTTCCAGTATGTAGTATGCAAAATGGTAAGTTAAGTTCATCAAACCTTTTGGCCCAGACAAGTGGCGAATTTCACTACATGAGTTGGTCCATCCCCACATTGTGACATTAGTAACCCTTACCTATTGTTCCAGTTGAAACAACCCCAAAAAGTGCACAAAAATGTGTCTCGGAAGTGCCCAGAATCGTAGATTCCATGTATCTCATATTCCATCCGTGATATTGAAAATCCGACTTCATATTCTTGTTCAAGGGGAAAATTGAGTGGAAAATGGGTCTAACTCCGATTTTAGAGCGAACGATCCACAATTTCAATTTTCCAAGTTTGCGAAAAACAGTGGGCATTTGTGCCCCTGGCGCGACGTGCTTAGGCGTGTCCTAGTGTTAAAATGTTGCCAGTTTTCAAGTTTGGTCCAAGACTTTTTGGTCTTGGGCCCAAGCATTGCCAAACATGAAAATACTTATACTTAGACGTATTTCACCCTCATATTATTCAAAAATATTCCCCAATACTCACTGAAACACTTAGCCAAATATTTCACTCGTAAATTCAAGTCTCAAAACTCATTCGGATCTTAAGGTTCTCAATCAACTTCAAGTCTCCATTTCCAATCTTCTTTGAGGATTTTCCAAAGTCAACGTATATGGGTTTCTTTCATGGATTTCTTTCACCCAGGATGCCCAAGCTTTCTTTTACCTAAAATTGCATGATTTAAAATAGATTTACTCATGAGTCTTACTTATTATGAATTTCACTGCATACTATGTTGGGATTTAATGAAATTGTGACTGTTTTAGCATGTTTTGAGCTACAAATCTAAGATCTAATGTGAGATTTGATAAAGGGTTTCGATGTATATTGCTTGAGAGTGTTACCAAGTATCTATTGATGGTTTTACACTGAATCATTTTCTAGCATGATTCTACTGTTAAATTGCATGATTTTACACTAGCACTACACACTTGCCAAGTGTTTGATAAAAACTTCGGTTATATTTTTCTTAAGGATTGAAGGCTTAATGCATGTCTTATAATTTTAATGACTTTATAATGATGAAATGAATATATGTATATGATATTATCTCTATAGTGTTGGAATGTGACCATGCCCTACTTGGGGGTTGCACGTTGGGTAGCCGTGTCAAGGGGTTTGTACCTTGATAACCATGTCGAGGGGGGTTTTGTACCTCGGTCACCAAGGGTGGTAGGGTGCGATGATCCACCAACCATATCAGGGGGTTTGTATTTTGATAACCATGTCACGGGGTTTGTACGTCGGTCACCAAGGGTAGTAGGGTGAGGCGATCCACCAGTCAATTGATAGGGTTGGTACCTCAATCACCAAGGGTGGTAGGGTGCGATGATCCACCAATATGATAGTGGTAAGTATGATTTACCACAAGCAACTTCCATGCATGTCATATTGCTATATGCTCATCTATTGCCTAATTATGCACTTTGATTATGTTGCCTATCTCTTGTTGCATTGCATCCTACATACTTATTACATTCAAATGTACTAATGCATACTCTATTCCTATATGATGTCACCATGTAGGAACCAAAGCACTGTTTGATCATCCTCCTCCTCCACGTGGCCATTATGATATCTCTCAAGCTTGTTGGTGCATCCTTCATTCTGGGGATGATGTTTATGATCTTATGCTATGTCTCTAAGCCTATCTTTCTTTTATGTATGTATTGACTATGAGGGCGAGCTCGATTGCTTATCTTGGCCCTCGCTCTTATCTATGTAGTAGAGGTATTTTTGGACATGATATGTATCTACTCTATGAACCTTGAGTCTCTTGTTTCTTGATGTTCATGATACGAAGGTTATCCCTTAGCCTCGATTATCCCTATTTACTACCTCTTGTTCTTGTTTTCTTACTTTCGCGACTAAGGATGTGTAATAATATGTTAAGAGGCTTGCTTAGGGTCCCTCAGGTTCCCCATGCGCCGTGTCACGCCTAAGCCCTATGTTTGGGTCGTGACATTAGTATAACCTCCCTTTTGCCTAGTTCAATTGGTTAGACAAGAAACATCAAGTGAATCCTTTAATTAATCTCTTTTCCTATTCATTACAAACTTAATCCAGTCTGTAACACTAGCCGAGTGCTAACTTTGGCCACCATTAGAAAGCATTCAATACAAAGAGAATTAATCAATACATACATGCACACTTCTCAAGAATTATGAATTATCCAGTTTTACCTTATTAGTTCTTCATGGTCCCCATAACCCAAATTGTGGATTTAGCTTCTCATAATCAGTGTAAATGCAAGACTTATGAATTTTAATAATATAATTGAGCACTTACACAAGAGAATTAAGCACAAAAAATCCATGTGTGCTAATGTAATCAGTATGTTAGTAATCAATTCACGTGAGAGTGAGCTTAATTTGCTAAATTCATATGTGGTGTGTCAATTTAGAACTTGCCCTGTTACTCTAATTTAGGCTGTAGATTAATTGGATTAGGAAAGGATCTTAGACCATTGTTTTTAAAAGTCCACTTATCCTAAATGACCAACCAAAGTTGCAGAATATCCCTTGATCATAGTGTTTGAGCCTGACATATATCTATTATTTATAAAAACCTAAGTGACCTATTCTTGTTAGTTGTAAAGTGCTAAAATTGGCTCTATTCTTTCCTTAAACATTGTGCACCTTGACTGATGTAAAAATCCTAAGTTGAGGGTGGCTACCAAAAGTGGCCCTGGTTCTGAGGTTAGATAATGTGCACCTCAACTCAGGCTAAAATCCTAAGTTGAGGGTGACTGGTGTAAGGGTAAAACACAAAATAGAGGGGAGAAAAGTTAGTGATACAGGAAAAAGGAGAAAAATCATGTACTGGGTGCAAGAAAAATAAGTGATGCCTTAGTTAATGAGGTAAAAAGAAAAATGAAGTGTAAAAACAAGGCAAAATGCTAAAAAATAAAAAGAAAGCACCCAAAAAAGCTTGAAATTGGAAAAAAGGGAGAATGGAGGGGCATAGTCACTATGTTCCAAAAATATAGCACCAAATAATACCCAAAAAAGCTTGAAATAGGAGAAAAGAGAGAATGGAATAAAAGTAACAGTGTTGGTATGACAAAAGTGTAGAAAAAAGGAGAATGGAATAAAACTCACAGTGTTGGTAGGGAAAAAGTGAAGAAAAACACAGTGTCAAGGAGGGTTTAGTCACTGTGTTCCCAAAATATCACACTAAAATCCCTTGAGCCTACATTACAAGCCTACAAAGTCCTAAAGTGATCCTAGTCCAAGTAGTCAAAGGTCTTAGTCAAGAGTATAGAGGAAAGTCTATGGTATTGGGCATGATACATGAATTTCTTTTGTGAGGGTGAGTTATTTTTCATAGTCCAGAGATTACACATGAAAGCATTATTAAAAGTGATATATGGGACTTCTTTCTGATAGGGCATTTCTATTGCATTGTTACCCGTAAAATGATTTAGTAATTGTGGCTTGTTGATAGTACCTCACTTGTCATAGTTGTATTGTCGCATGCATTAGTTTGTATTGGTTTGATGGATAACTATTTAATTGTATTTTAAAAAGTTTTATAGGTATTACTACTTAAGTTTAGTCTGATATATGTCATTAGGTTGAGGTTTGTGTGTTACTGTGCTGCTTATATAGATTGAGTGAGCTGCTTGAGGAAAAGCAATAATTTTAAGTTGAGGGTATTGATGTGCTATCAAAATACAACACTTTTGATGCTTAAAACTTGGAAATTTGTGTGATCACAATGCGATGTTAGTGGGTTTTAATGTGTTTTTGTGTTTTGTTTGCAGGATTTCAGGGTTGACACTGATTTTGGGAAGAATATGCAGAAGTTGCTGATTTTGAGGATATATGAGACCCTTTACGAGTCGTAGAGCATTCTATGGACAATGAAGGAGGTTTCTTGTACAATTCCAGTGAGCGGTTGATTTCTGAAGTTTGTTCTATGAACGCGTAGATAGGTTATGAAACATTTTATGAGTCGTAGATCAAGTCTTATGCCCCAAGGATCAGAGACAGAGGACTTTCTCATGTTTCATCAGACAAAACCCCCCGACGAGCTGTAGAACACTTTATTGTCTATAGAGTGGTGCCATGGAATCCAAGTCAAGATTTGCGACAATGGAGTACAAAATCCCGATCACGGGCCGTGAAACAAAGAACGACCCATAAAGCAGCTCATGAGGTGTGCCGACCCAATTATCCTATTTTGTTAAGGACATGTATTAAACATTATATATAAGTTTTTAGGTTATTTTTCTTAGAGAGTTTGAATAGTTAGCAAAAAAATAGTGTGATAGAGTAGAGAAAATGTTGGAGAGTTTTGAGAAACACTAGAATACTTTGATTTGATATTCAAATTACAATCCTGTGATTCGCATTGAAGCTTGGATGTGCTTCCGCATAATTTAATTATGTAATTTCTCTATTATGTTACTCAAATTCATAAGTGTTGTACCTATACAAATCATGAGTAGCTAAATCCACACTAGGGTTGTGGAAACCATGAAGAACTAACAAGGAAAAATCAGATAATTCATAATTCTTGAAAAGTGTGCATGCATGTATTCCTTAACTCTCTTTGTTTTCCATATTTTGTAGTGGTGGACAACATTAGAACCAACCTAGTGTTGCTGTATAGACTAAGGTAGTAATGAATAGGAAAAAAGATTAATTAATAGGATTCAATTGATGTGTTCTCGTCTAATCAATCAAACTGGGCTAAGGGGAGGTTTTACTGGGAAACTAATTAAGGGTTAGTAATGTCATTCTACGGAGATGGGCCAAGTCACATAGTGAAATTCTCTTCTCGCCTGGGCTAAAGGATTTGGTGAACTTAACTTACCATCTTGGATGCTACACACTAGAAGATAATTAGGTTATCCGATAATACTAAGGTAGGGAATCATGGGGAACACAATAGCATAGTTTCTCTCCATATTGGTTAAACTCTTGTGATAGTTAGGATTTCTTTTCTACTTGTTATTACAAAACCTCCCCTTTCAGGGATCTAGGTCGGTTAATAACCCAAAATATAGTATTTCATTGGGTTCGACACTAACCTTGGTTCGGTTCTATTTCGTGGCAACAACTGCTTTATCCTCAAAAAGGAGGTGTAGCTTGCACGATATCATGATTTTGGCCCCATTTCCAAGGAATACAACTAGACTTGCTTAATTCAAGTAATTTGGAAATTAATGCTTATTTCCCTCACTTTATGTTTTTGTTATTTTTGTTTCTTTTTAGGATGTAAGTGTAGTGTATTCCCAACACGTGAAGTCAAGGTATATTTTTAACTCTGTTTGATCCCGAGAACATTGAGAAGACTAGCCCAATATAATAGTAACAACGCGGCAAATGCAGCTTTGAACATGAATGAGAATGAGAATGCTGACAATGCGAACCAACCTCCTCTTGGGTATATTACTCCATAACCATAGGACTTTAATGCCAATTCTTATCAGTAGAATCAATATCGGATGAATCATATAGCTATGAAGGTGACCAAAGCTATTGTGTTGCCACTACAACCAGCTGACATAAAATTTGTGGTTTCAAGTATGTTGCTTCAGATGTTGCAGAACTGAGAGTTATTTGTAGGCCTAACATCGAAGGATCCCCACAGATATGTACACAACGCTGTATTTGTATGCAAGAGTGTAATGGGAACACAAAATCTATTTGTGGATGCGTGGGACATCATTTCTTCCTTTTAACTCTGACAGGCAATGCAACACTATGGCTGTCTGAGCTCTCACAAAGTTCGATCACTAGTTAGATGAATTAAAGAAGGCCATTTTTGAGAGGTACTTCCTGAGATCGAAGAAGCTCAAGTTGAAAGTTCAGATAAACAACTTTGAGCAACTTCCCAGTGACTCGACCAATACTACATGGGAGCGATTTATTAAGTGCTTGGGGAGTGTCCCAGACCACAAACTTGTTGATGATTCCTTAGTGGAGATTTTCTACTGTGCCCATGATGAAAATAGTCAAGCCTGTTTGGAGACCATTATGGGGGGCATGTTTTTAGATAAGCCATTTGCAAAGATTGCTGAAAGGATGGAGAGAGTGGTCAAGACCAATTATGTATGAGGGAAAAGAGACAGAGAATCTACTAAAAGTTCGTGTACTGTCAGTATTGGTTCGGAGCAAGCTAAGATAAATGAAGAGATTATGTAGGAGCTTGCCCAAATCCGTATAGGTATGGAGGTGAAGATGAAGAAGAACCAGGAATGAGTCAATGCAGTTGCTCATTAGGCTCCTTGCGCAACCATGTATGATGATCCTTACTATGAGGAGGACACCTGTTTTACTGCTGATCATATAGGGGGTTGTTGGACTAACACCCAAGGGTAAAATTAGGACTATTGGCACCAAGGTCAAGGAAACCAAGGTCAAAATTTTAATGGAGATGGATCTTTCAAAGACAATCGCGGAGGATACTATGACAAAAATCGGGGCCAAGGCAGAAGCAGATTGGGGTTGTAGAGATGGTTACAGAAATTGTCCTTATATGCCACCAAATAACTGCAACATAGGTGCAAGTAGCTCAAGAGTAGAGAAGATGTTGGATCATCTATTAAAGAAAGCTGAGACATAGGATGAGACTCTGAGAGGATGAAATCTGAGATCTCTAGTATGAATCAAAAAATTGAGTCTCATTCTGTTGCCATAAAATAGCTTGAGAAATATTTTGGTCAAGTATCGACTCAACTTAATCAGTGTTAGAGGGGTGCACTGCCTAGGAACACAATTTAGAATCCTAAGAATGAAGGGCAGTGAATGGAAGTTACTACTCGTGGTGGCAAGAGAACTATTCATCCTCTTATGCCAGTTGTCAAGGATGATGTTTGAGAGGAGACAGTTGCAGTCATGGATGCGAATACCGTTAATGATCATGGCAAGGATAGGGTGAGTGTTTCTTCTGATGTTCCATAAAAGTTGAAGCCCATTCCTAAGCCTCCTTCTCTTTTCCCTCAAAGCATTTAAAAGAGGGAATAGGAAGGTAAGTTAAAGCACTTTCTCTCCATGCTAAAACAACTCTTTATCAACATCCCTCTCATTAAGGCATTGGAGAATATACCCAGGTATGCAAAGTACATGAAGGAGCTTCAAAATTGTAGTGCAATTGCTACGAGATCCTTGATCTAGAAGCGAGAAGATTTTGATGCTTTGACCATACCCTGCACCATTGGAGATATGAAGTTCATAGGGGCATTGTGTTATCTTGGTGCTAGCATTAATATAATGCTCCTTGTAGTCTTCAAGAAGCTCAAATTAGGAGCTCCTACTCCGATGAGCATGAGGTTGTTCATGATTGATCGCACGGTGAAGAAGCCTATGGAGATACTATGTGATATGCTTGTCAACGCTGATAAATTTATATTCCCTACAGACTTTGTGATCCTGGATTTCAAGGTTGACTTCAAAGTCTTTAATATCCTGGGGAGGGCCTTCTTAGCCACTGGACGCACTATGGTGGACATGGAGATGCGCTAACTCAAGTTTAGGTTGGGAAAAGACAAGGTCATGTTCAACATCAGCCAACAAGAAACAAAAGGGGATGATTTGAGGGTTGTCTTGATTATTGAGAGTGTTGATGATGTAGAGCTAGAAGTATCACTTGAGGTGACACTAGGTGTTGACATGTTGGAAGCTGTGCTGATGAATATTGATAGTGATGGCATCCCAGATTATGACGAGGAAGTGAATACATTGGGGGTGTCCTGTGGCCCTATGTGCCAAACTAATTTGGAGTTAGATTTGCAGAATCGAGAGTCATCACACACCAAGCCATCCATAGAAGAACCACCAGTGATAGAGTTGAAGACTCTTCTGGCACATCTGAGATATGCATTTTTGGGCGCAAACACTGACTTGCCAGTAATAGTTTCTATGGACCTAAAGGACGAGCAAGTGAATGCCCTTGTCATAGTACTTAAACAGTTCTTGAGGGTTGTTGGGTATACCATTGCAAATATCATTGGTATCTCTCTCGGGATATGTACACATAAAATCAGTTGGTCAAGGAGTACAACCCGAGCATTGAGCATCAAAAGCGGCTCAATCCCCCTATGCAAAAGGCCATGTGCAAAGAAATCATCAAGTGGTTGGATGCAGGAGTGATCTGTCCAATTGCCGACAGCGAATGGGTGAGCCCGGTGTTGTTTGTTCCAAAGAAAATTAGTATCACTGTGGTACCAAATGCCAACAATGAGTTGATCCCTACGAGTCCAATCACTAGATGGAGAGTGTGCATGGACTATAGGAAGCTCCATGCATCGATGAAAAAGGAATATTTTCACAGGCTATTCATGGATTAGATGCTGGACCGATTCGCTGGAAAGGGCTGGTACTACTTCCTTGATGGATATTTAAGCTACAACCAGATCAACATTGCTCCAGAGGATCAGGACAAGATGACATTTACATGCCCTTATGGAACCTTCAAATTCAAGAGATACCATTCGGGTTGTGTAACACCCAAGAAACATTTCAAAGATGCATGATGTCCATCTTCTCAGACAAAGTAGAGGGCACTATCGAAGTCTTCATGGACGACTTTAGTGTGGTTGGGCACTCATTTAAGGATTACTTGAAGCACTTATGGGCTGTGCTAAGAAGATATGAGGAATGCCATGTCTTGTATAATTGGGGAAAATGTCATTTCATGGTAAAGGAGGGCATTGTGTTGGGGCACGAAATCTCTAGCAAAGGGATCAAGGTTGATAGAGCTAAAGTAGAAGTGATTGAGAAGCTTCCTCCACCCAAATCAGTTAAGGGTGTAAGGAGCTTCTTAGGGAATGCATGGGATGTCGCCCAAGTTACACCTTCTTTTTAGAGGATAAAGTGGTCAATGTCATGATATAGAACCTACCAATGTTAGAGTCGATCCAACAGGGAATACATAGACTCAAGAAAAATTCACCACAATATGCAATACGAGTAATTAACCAGCTCAATTCCCCAAGAGTGGGGGGTTCGCAATAATCAATAAGAAATGTAAACTAACTATTACAAGAGAAAATCAATAATAGATAGCAACTAGGTATTATGTTCCCCATGATTCCCCAACTCACTACCACCGAATAACCTAATTCCCCTTTGGCCAAAGGTGAGAGGTGAATTTCACTATGCAACTTGGCCCATCTCCATGGTGTGCATTACTAACCATTACCTATTAGTCCCACTACAACCTTCCCTTGGCCCAATTCGATTGATTAGATGTGAACACATCAATAGAATCCTGTTATTTAATCTTTTTTCCTATTCATTACTACTTTGGTCCAGTCAGTAACACTAGGCGGGTTCTAATATTGGCCACCATAAAAAAAATGAAAAGAGTTAACTAAAACATATATGTACACCTTCCAAGAATTGTGAATTACCTGGTTTTACTTTGTTAGTTCTTCATGGTTCTCACAACCCTAGTTGTGGATTTAGCTGCTCATGCTATGTGTAAATGAAGAGATTATGAATTGAGAAGTCATAACTAAACAGTTGCACAATAGATTTAAGAACAAGCAATCCAATATCAATAAGAATCATAAGCTTTAATATCAAATTCAACCACAAGTGTTCTCAAAGACTATCACAATTTTCTCTCTTAAAATATTGAGTTCTTTGAGTAGTAATCTAAAACTAATCAAAACTAGCATGAACTTCTGAAAAATAATCTAAAAATACCTATTTATAATAATTAAAATTCAAATCCTAAATGACTTAGGAAAACTGGTTGGCACACTCTACGATAACACTTTACGACCAATAATCGAGGTCTTGTACATTGTTGATGGAAAATTAGACTTCCTCTTACGACACCCCTTTAAGACTTAAAAAATGATTTGCGACTCGTAAAGGGGATTTCGTCTAATGAACTTTAGAACGTTTTCATTCTCTGATCCTTAGGGAACGAAACCTCTTCTACGACTCGTAAATTCTTCTACAGGTCATCTATATGTTCATAGAAATAACTTCAAAAACTTGGTCACTCGTTGGACTTCCTTACAAAACCACCCTACGGCTCATAGAATGGTCGTACAACAGCAAATCTGCAACAACTTTGTTACTTTTCCTGAAATTACGGCCAAACCTGTAATCTTGCAAAGATAAAAAAAATACATAAAACCCACTAACATCGCATTGAGAACACACAAAATTCTAAGTTTAAAGCATCAAAAGTATTGTATTTTGGCAGCACATCAGCACGGTTCTACCGAAGGTTCATAAAAGACTTCTCTAAAATATCACATCCATTGTGCAAGTTCTTGAGAAGGATACTAAGTTCGTGTTTGATGATGTATGCCTCAATGTCTTTGAAGGATTCAATTAGAAGCTGATTGCAGCCCCCATCATTGTAGCTATAGACTAGCCAAAGCCCTTCTGTTATATGTGATACAAGTGGGGTTGTGCTAGTTTAGTATTGGGACAACGCTAAGAGAAGATATTACATCCCATATACTATGCTAGCAAGGCCCTAAACATAGACCAAAAGAACTACACTGTGACTGAGTAGGAGTTACTTATAATGGTCTTTGTATTCGAGAAATTCAGGTCATATCTTTTGGGGGCCAAAGTAGTAGTGCACATAGACCACTTAACACTACGGTACTTGATGGTAAAAGAAGGATGTAAAACCAAGGTTGATGAGATAGATACTTCTCCTTCAACAATTTTATTTTGATGTCATTGATAGAAAAGGGACGAAAAATTAGGTCACATATCACCTTTCCAGGTTGGAAGATGGGAAAATGGCAAATTTGATGATGGATTGGAGATCAACGACTCATTCCTAGATGAGAGAGTGTTGGCAATGTCCCATGATTTAATACCATGGTTTGCAGACTATGCAATCTATTTAGTAAGTGATATTGTGCTGCCTAAACACCAGCATCAGAAGCTCATATCTGGTATGAGAAAGTTCTTTTGGGATGACCCATACTCGTTTCATGTATTCATGGATGGGATTATTCATCGCTATGATACTAGTATTGAGATGATGAGTATCCTTGATGCATGTCACTTGTCATTAGTGGGTAGGCATTTTAGTGGAGTTCGGAGATACGATCTTCCAGTATGGGTGTTACTAGCCCTCCATCCACTAGGATGCTTACGACTATGCCAAATCTTGTTATAGGTGCCAAAGAGAAGGTGGCATTTCCCACAAACATGATCTCCCTCTAAACCCTGTTAAGATGATTGAGTTATTTGATGTATAGGTGATAGACTTTATGGGCCATATTTTAAGTTTGCATGGAAACAAGTACATCTTAGTCGCTGTGGATTGTGTATAAAAATGGGCAGAGGTTGTTGCTCTACCCAATAATAAAGGCAAAATCATCATAGCATTCCTAAAAAGGAACATTTTATCAAGGTTTGGCATCCCGCAGGTGATCATTAGTGATGGAGTTCTCACTTCTACAATAGGTTGTTCAAGGCTCTACTTTAAAAGTATTGGGTAAAACATCAGGAGGAAACCCCATACCATTCTTAGACAAGTAGGAAAGTGGAGGTGTCTAATAGGAAAATAAAACAGATCCTATCCAAGAATGTGAATGCAAACCAGACAGATTGGTTGCGAAAGCATGATGATGCACTATGGACATACTGAATAGCATTCAAGACCCCTATAGGTATGTCACCCTACCAACTTGCCTTTTGGGAAGAATGTCATTTGCAAGTGGAGCTTGAGCATAAGGCAATGTGGGCGTTGAAGAAGTTGAGTCTAGACTGGAATGATGTGGCAAATTCAAGGCTGAGCCAACTCAATGAGTTTGATGAATTTCTCTTCAAGGCATATGAGAGCCCAGCCTTGTACAAACAAAGGATGAAGTTGCAGCATAATCGTCGCATAGAAAATCAGCAGTTTGCACTAGGGGACTTGGTGCTACTATAAAATTACAGACTAAAGTTGTTCCCTGAGAAGCTCAAATCCAGATGGTTGAGACCCTTTTGAGTTGGAGAGAAGAAATAAAGGAAATTCCAAAGTAAATGGCCAAAGAGTAAAGTCATACCTTGGCAATGTAGAAGAAATAAAGATAGTGGAAGAATGGGACCTTGAGGAAGACTGAGTACCCAAGCTATCTATGTAGTGCCATGATAATAAACCAGGCACTATTTGGGAGGCAACCCAAGGTAGAGACTGACCCTTAGGCGCCCAAGTATGTTTTCAACCCCTGTACTTTATTTTGCTTTGATTGTGTGCATTGAGGACAATGCATCTATTTTTTTATGCGGTGCAGGTAGTTATGGGCCTCTATGACAGCCCGTAACTTTATACTCTTGTGTATCCATGTTTCAAGCCTCATTTGGTCAGGTATGGGGTGTATTAGGTCCATGGGAGACTCCTAGTACCTAACGAGTCCAAGACTTCTCTAAGGGTTGAGTTTTGGGTATTGTTTCATACAAGAGTCAACTTTAAACTAGAATAACTCTTAGCATATTTGAAACTGGGTGGCCCACAACATTTCAAATGAAATCCCTTTGAGTTAGCTTCACAACGCACTTGGTTTAACCTCATTCCAATGTCGGATGAAGGAGTTATGACCGTTTTCATGAGACCCTCCCATGCAGTGAAGCCCCACGGGCACCCTTATGGGAAGTATGGCCTTGTACGGGTCATGGGAAATGTTTGGGGCTGGAAAATGGCATGGAGAGGCTATGTCTTGGTCCACAACCAGTGGCATGGGTCATGTGACTCACCACTGGTCGTGAGGAGGGGCGTGGAGGTGTTTTAGGAGGCTTGGCTAGGCGTGTGTGGCATTAGAAGCCAAGGCATGGGTCACGACTGCCTTGTACGGCTCGTTTGAAGGGGTACGGGCCGTGGAACCTGGTCATGTGGTGGCCAGCAACATTTTCTTGTCTAAGTGAGGTGGGATGGACTAGTAAATGGTCTGTGTAACACTACATGGTTAGTGAAAGTGGCCGTCAAAGTGACGTCGATGCTAACTTTTTCTCAAGTGTTCCAATTACATATTTTTGTCTATGTCTTGTCTCACGGGCACCGCACACGACCTGTCGAGTGCCACCTGGCCAGTTAAGTCTCCACTAAGATGACACTTTGCCAATTTTTTCATCTGTTCACTAATGGCATTTTTCGTAAATTTCAATTATTCTATTGATTTTTTAAAATTCCAATGCTATCTTAACCTAACTAAAAGACCTAAACAATATTCCAAATGATTAAACACATTACTCTCATCTCAAGTGCATTCTCAATTCTCTCAAAAGCCTCTATCAAGCCCAAATTCAATTTCAAAGAAACCCAAGAACAAGATTGGATTCAAAGATCAATTCCAAGCCTCTATTCTTCCCAATCTCAATTCCAACCAACTCTAGACCTAAGGTATGTAGGTTTCTTTCATGGGTTCCTTTCACCCATGATACCCAAGCTTCCTTTCCCTAAATTGCATGATTTAAAGTTGAGTTTACAAATGGGTTTACTAGTATGGAGATGTCTATGAACTATGTTAAAGCTATGTAATGTTTTGACTATTTTGCTATGCTGTGAGCTATATATCTTGGATCTGTTGTAAGTTTTGATGAGGGGTTTTGATGTGAATGTATTGGGGGTGTTGTAAGGTGTTGATTAAAGGTTATACCATTGATTTTCATGCATGATTTCATCTCTAAATTGCATGCTCTTTTACCCCCATTACAGACCCCTAAGGTGTTTGATAAAATATTCGGTAATGATTTATGGAGGAATTGAAGGAAAAAGCATGTCTTATGTAATGAATGATATTATGCTGATAAAGGAAGAGTATGCATATGATGTTATGATGATGATAAAAGAAAAGTATATATATGATATCTCTCTGTATAGTGTTAGATTGACCATAGCCAATTGAGGAGTATGCCTCAATCATTATGGGAGGTAGGGTGTGACCATCCTATAACCTATCAAGAGGTTTGTACCTTGGCACTAGGGTGATGGGGAGGCATCATCGCTAACCTGTCAATGGTTTTGTACCTTCGTAACCTATCAAAGGGTTTGTACCTTGGTAACATATCAATGGGTTTGTACCTTAGCACCAGGGTGATGAGGCGGCATCATCACTAACCTATCAAGGGGTTTGTACCTTGGTAAGCTATCAAGGGGTTCGTACCTTGGTTCCTAAGCGATGTGGCGGCATCATCACCAACCTACCAAGGATTTTATACTTTGAAAATCTAATTTGGTCTTTTCTACACATATGCTATCCTATATAAGCATGAGTTACTCAAGCATGTTTTACTTAAGCATTGATCATACATGAAAAGTTGTTATATTATGCCTATTGCCCATTGTTATGCATTTTGATTATAATGCATATCTCTTGTAGCATTGCATCCTGCATAATTAGTACAAAACTCGAGGCATTTTGAATTGTTTGTTGACACACACAAAGTCAGGGAAAACTATGCCTACATGATATTACCTTGTAGGAACCGGAGCTCCATTTGGTCATCCTCCTCCTCCACGTGTCTAGTGGTATCCACTCATGCTAGTTGGTGAGTCCACATATGCGAGGGCAATATCTATGTTCTTAAGCTTTGTATTAATGACTATCCTTCTTTTTCGTATATTTTACTATGAGGGTGAGCCTTGTTGCTTGTCTTGACCCCCCGTTAAGTCCTATGTTAGAGGTGTTGTTAGGCAAGTTATGTATTACACTTCATCTTTGATTTACTTATGATATTCAAGCTGTTTAAATATGAATCTCTCCCATAGTCCCAATTCCCCTTATTTATGTTGCTTACATTATTTTGCATTGCTTCCATGACCAATGATGTGCAATGATATGCCACAAGGATTGTTTAGGGTTCTTTTCGAGTTCCCATTCGCTGGTCATGTCTAGGCCCTAGGCTTGGGTCGTGACAGAGATGGTATCAAAGCACTTGGTTGATAGATCCTTGGTGTCCAACACACCACGTCGATTAGAGTCCTATTCACAGTTGTGAAGTGTGCCACGACTATCAATAGGAGATTATGAGGAGTTTTAGAAAATGTTTTTCTTCTTCATGTTTTAAGTCATGCTATATAGTTGAGTTAAGGTTTTCCCCACTAACGATTGTTCTTTGCTCTTCTAGATGATCATACCGCTTCAAGTAAGGTAAGTTGAAGGTTTTGATTTAGATGGATCCGAGTTTCATTATTTCTTTCATTATTCTTTTGGTTGCTAGTGGGATACTTGTGTGTCCCAAGTTGTGATTTGAACCTTTGGTGTCTATCTCTTTGTTGAGTATATGGTTGCTAGAAAGTCCATATGTGTTGATCTGTGTTCATCTTGCATTAGGTTTTACCTTATGACTTGTTGGAGTTGGTGTGATGGCTTTTGGTATTATACTTGGGATGGAATAATTACATGCAGGTCGTGTCTTCATGTAGATTAGTTAATTTATGGATTGGCTATGTTTATAGGTTTCATGAATAGGGTCTTAAAACCCTATCTTGGTATGTTTGTGGTGGTTTCTAGTGATAAGGTATTGATTTATTTAGAGCTTGTGGATCATTTGATAGGGGATTGGTTACTAAATATAATAAGTGTGCTTTGTGGATAACAAGAAGGTGGTTAGAATTCTTTAAGGATTATGATATGAGTGTGCTTTAGTTCTTTTTTTTAATGTAAGGATAGCGTTGTGGTTGGTGCCATAAGTAAGGTGCCTATGGGTAGCTTATCATATGTGGACAATGGTGGCAAAGAGAAGACTAGTGGGTCCATCGGTTGGCTATTTTGGAAGTAGGTTGAGGGAAGTTGGGAATGGTAGTATAGTGTTCTTGGTGATTCCGGGTCTTCTTGGGTTAAGAAGTCTAGTTTAAGAAATGCCTTGATTCCATCTTATTAGAGTTGAAAGTTTTGGGGTGAGAAAACAATAATATGGAGGTTGTCTCCCAAGGGGGAGATGGTGGCTATAGTACCAAGTGGGTTAGGTGAATTTAAGGTTGACACTTGAGTTGAGTATTATGATTTCTTATAGAGTGTAGAGGAAGGTTGGTAAGGTTGCATAAGTTTGGGGATTTGTCTATGGATGTAGATATGGTTCGCCCGGTTCTTCACGCTTCTAGGTGGATGGGATTTGTTGGTGACTCTAGAACTAACTCTTTGAAGTTGTGGTGAAGGGGAGGATAAGTTGGCTTGGAAGGAGGTCCCAGTAGAGGTGTTGGATGGATGAGTGGAGAGGTTGATTGATGAGGATATGGTGTTCGTCAAGGCCCCTTTGGAAGAGTCACCCATTCGTATGTGTTTATCGGGGAGCTGGTGCGGGCATGGAGAAGCAATATCCATATCTTTTTCATTCTATTCAAGCTTATGATGACATGTCAAGTCATTTTTATAATTCCGAGTCTCAAGTTTCGGCCCTTATGTCATTACGTGCATTTATGTTCATGTTAATAAGATTATGAGAATTTTCAATGTACATGTTAAACTTTCCTTGGAAATCATGTTTATGTGCATTGTTGCATTCATGTTTAGGCTAAAGTCTTCATGACTACATTCCTTGTGTACGTTTTCCTCACATTCGGGGATGAATGTTCCCAAAGGGGAGATATTGTGACACCCCATACATTTATGCTCTTGTGTATCCATGTTTCAAGCCTCATTTGGTTAGGTTTGGGGTGTATTAGGTTCATGGGAGACTCCTAGTACCTAACGAGTCCAAGACTTCTCTAAAGGTTGAGTTTTGGGTGTTCTTTCATACAAGGGTCAACTTTAAACTAGCATTACTCTTAGAATATTTGGAAATGGATGACCCACAACAAGTCAAATAAATCTCATTGAGTTAGCTTCACAATGCACTTGGTTTCACCTCATTCCGATGTCGGATGAAGGAGTTATGACCGTTTTCGTGAGACCCTCTCGTGCAGTGAAGCCCACGGGCACCCATATGGGCAGTGTTGCCCTGTACGGGTCGTGGAAAATGTTTAGCGCTGGAAAATGGTGCCATGAGGATAAGTCTTAGTCAACAACTAGTGGAACAGCTCGGGTGACTCACCACTGATCGTGAAGAGGGGCGTGGAGGTGTCTTAGGAGGCCTTCCTAGGCGTGGGTGGCATTGTAAGCTAAGGCATAGGCTACGACTGCCTTGTACGGCTCGTGTGAAGGTGTACGAGCTATGGCATCTGGGCGTGTGGTGGCCAGGAATATTTTCTTGTCGAAGTGAGGTGGGACGGACCGGTAAACGGTCCGTGTAACACTACATGGTCCGTGAAAGTGGCCGTCAAAGTGACGTCGATGCTAACTTTTTCTCAAGTGTTCCAATTCCATTTTTCTGTCTGTCTTGTCTCACGGGCACTCGACTCAACCCGTGGAGTGACACACGACAAGTGAAGTCTCCAGTGAGGTGACACTTTGCCAATTTTTCCATTCGTTCACTAATGATGTTTTTCGTAAATTTTAATTATTCTATTGACTTTTTTAGACTTGCAATGCTATCTTAACCTTCCCTAAAGACCTAAACAATATCCCAAAGGATCAAACTCATTACTCTCATCTCAAGTAGACTCTCAATTCTCTCAAAATCCTTCATCAACCGCTAATTCAATTTCAAGGAAACCCAAGAACAACATTGGATTCAAAGATCATTTCCAAGCCACTACTTTTCCCAATCTCAATTCAAACCAACTCTAGACCTAAGGTATATGGGCTTCTTTCATGGGATCCTTTCACCCATGATACCCAATATACCTTTATCTAAATTTCGTGATTTAAGTTGAGTTTATAAATGGGTTTACTAGTATGAATATGTCTACAAACTATGTTAAAGCTATGTAAAGTTGTGACTATTTTGCTATGTTGTGAGCTATATATCTTGGATCTATTGTAAGTTTTGATGAGGGGTTTTGATGTGAATATATTAGGGGTATTATAAGGTGTTGATTAAATGTTTTACCACAGATTTTCCTGCATGATTTCATCTCTAAATTGCATGCTCTTTTACCCCCCATTACAGGCCCCTAAGGTGTTTGATAAAATGTCCGGTTATGGTTTATTGAGGAATTGAAGGTCCAAAACATGCATTATGTTATGAATGATGTTATGATGATGAAGGAAGGGTATGTGTATGATTTTATGATGATGATAAAAGGAAAGTATGTATATGATATCTATCTATATATTGTTGGATTGACCATAGCCAATTGAGGGGTATGCCTCAATCACCATGGGAGGTAGGGTGTGACCATCCTCTAATGCGGCACTATCATCACTAACCTATCAACGGGCTTGTACCTTGGTAACCTATCAAGGGGTTTGTACCTTGGCACCTAGGAGATAGGGCGGAATCATCACCCACCTACTAAGGGGTTCGTACTTTAGAAATATAGCTTGGTCTTTTCTATACAGATGCTATCCTATATAAGCATGAGTTACTTAAGCATGTTTTTCTTAAGCATTGATCATACATGAAAAATTATTATATTATGCCTATTTTCTATTGGTATGCATTTTAATTATGATGCCTATCTCTTGTAGCATTTCATCCTACATACTTAGTAGATTAAAACGTACTAACACACACTCTATGCCTACATGATGTTACCATGTAAGAACCGAAGCTCCATTTTGTCATCATCCTCCTCCACATGGCTAATGGTATATATTAATGCTAGTTGGTGAGTCCTCATGTACGAGGGTAATATCTATGTTCTTAAGCTTTGTATTAAAGACTATCCTTCTTTTTGGTGTACTTTTACTATGAGGGTGAGCCCAGTTGCTTGTCTTGGCCTCCTGTTAAGTCCTATGTTAGAGGTGTTCTTAGGCAAGTTATATATTATGCTTGAGCTTTGATTTACTTATGATATTCAAGCTATTTAAATATGAGTCTCTCCCATAGTTCCAATTCCCCTTATTTATGTTTTTTACATTGTTTTGCATTGCTTCCGCAACCAAGGATATGCAATGATATGCTACGAGGCTTGTTTGGGGTTCCTTTGGGTTTCCCATTCGGCGGTCATGTCTAGGCCCGAGGCTTGGGTTGTGACAATCTCCATAAAGTCTGAGTAACTTGGGTCTATAACTACCCTAATTTTTGAATCCTAGGGGTTTTCTTGCCTGTGTTCTTCTTCCTCATGAATATTTATTTTTTGTTGAACCAGCATGTTTAGGATGTTTAGGTTATACATGTAGCATGTAGTTCTGATATCTATGGCATATGTATATTTTTGTGTTTTTTGTGAAAAAATGATACCCACGAAATTTTGATTAGTTAGTCTTGATAGCAACCATTACATGTTTAAGTGTATTGACACTGCTTGTTCTGATAAGTAAGGATAAATTGAGATAAAAAGCATGATCTGAGAGTCTTTTTGTTGATAATGTAATCAATGCCATGTGAGAGTGAGCTTAATTTGCTAAATTCATATGTGGTGTGTCAATTCAGAACTTGTCCGGTTATTCTGATTTATACTGTAGATTAATTGGATTAGGAAAGGATCTTACACCATTGTTATTAAAAGTTCACTTAGCCTAAATGATCGACCAAAGTTGCAGAATATCCCTTGATCCTAATGTTTGAGCCTGCCATATATCTAT
Organism: Solanum clarkiae; assembly: GCA_011800125.2. Taxonomy (NCBI): domain Eukaryota; kingdom Viridiplantae; phylum Streptophyta; class Magnoliopsida; order Solanales; family Solanaceae; genus Solanum; species Solanum clarkiae. The sequence continues at coordinate 19,784 of JAABOM020062754.1, read as the reverse complement.
TCTTTGTTAGTTGTAAAATCCTAGAATTGGCCTTGGTATTTCCTTGAATCATTGTGCACCTTAACTGAGGCAAAAAGCCTAAGTTGAGGGTGGCTACCAAAGGTAGCCCTGGTTCTGAGGTTGGATAATGTGCACCACAACTTAGGCCAAAAGCCTAAGCTGAGAGTAGTTGTGGTATGGGTAAAACACAAAATAAGGTGGAAAGTTAATGATACATAGAAAAGGAAAACAATCATGTACTAGGTGCAAGAAAAATAAGTGATGCCTTTGTTATGAGATAAAAAGAAAAATGAATTGTAAAAATAAGGCAAAAAGCTGAAAAATGAAAAGAATGCACCCAGAAAAGCTTGTAATAGGAGAAAAGGAAGAATGCAATAAAAGTAATAGTGTTGGAAGGGTAAAAGTTTAGAAAAATGAAGTGTCAAGGAGGGCCTTAAGTCACTATGTTCCCAAAATATCACACCAATACCCCCCGAGCCTATGTTACAAGCCTGCAAAGTCCTAAAGTGCTCCTATTCCAAGTAGTCAAAGGTTTTAGTCAGGATTATAGAGGCCAACCTATGGTATTGGGCCTGATATATGAATGTATTTTGTGAGGGTGAGTGATTTTGCATAGTCCCAAGATTACTCATGAAAACATCATTGAGAGTCAAATATGGGACTTCTTTCTGTGAGGGCACTTGCATTGCATTGTTTGCATTAGACTTATACGGTGATTTTGGATTTTTGATAGTACCTCACTTGTCATAGTTGTATTGTCACATGCATTAGTATTGGTTTGATGGATAGCTATTTGATTGTGTTTTAAAAAGTGGTATGAGTATCAGTGCTTAAGTCTAGTCTGATGTATGTCATTAGGTTGAAGTCTTTCTGTTACTGTGCTGCTTATATAGATTGAATCTGTTTCTTGAGGACAAGCAATAATTTTAAGTTGAGGGTGTTTATGTACTATCAAAACACAACACTTTTGATGCTTGAAACTTGGAATTTTGTGTTTCTTGATGCAATGCTAGTGTATTTTATATGTTTAGTTTACGGGATTTCAGGGTTGGCATTGATTTTGCAAAGAATATGCAGAAGTCACTGATTTTGACGATGTACAAGACCATTTATAGGCCGTAGAGCATTCTATGGGCTGTGAATGAGGTTTTGTGTACAATTCTAGTGAGGGGTTGAGTTTTTAAGTTTGCTCTACGAACATATAGACGAGTAATTAAACATTTTATGAGTCAGAGATCAAGTCTCGTGCCCTGAGGATCAGAGAAGGAGGACTTTCTCTAGTTTCATCAAACAAAACTCCATATGGGCCAAGAATACTTTATGGGCCATAGAGGGGTTTCATGAAATCAAAGTCCAAATTTGCAGCAATAGAGTATGAAAGCTCGATTATGGGCCATGAAACACAATAGGGCCCATAAAGCAACTCATGAGGCATGCCAACCCAGTTATCCTATTTTATTTAGGACATGTTCTTTTGACATTATAAATAGATTTTTAGGTTATTTTTCTTGGAGACTTTGAATAGTTAGCAGAAAAATAGTGAGATAGAGTATAGAAAATATTTGAGAGGTTTGAGATACACTTGTACACTTTGATTTGATCTTCAAATTACAATCTTGTGATTCTCATTGAGGCTTGGATTTACTTGTGATTAATTCAATTGTGTAAGTTCTCTATTATGCTATTCAAATTCATAAGTCTTGCACCTACAAAAATCATGAGTTGTTAAATCCACAACTAGGGTTGTGGAAACCATGAAGAACTAAAAAGGTAAAACTGGATAATTCGTAATTCTTGAAAAGTGTGCATATATATATTAATTAAATCTTCTCATTTTGCATGTTTTCTAGTGGTTCCCAACATTAGAGTCCCCCCAGTGTTACTGTCTGGACCAAGGTAGTCATGAATAGGAAAAGAGATTAATTAACAGGATTCGATTGATGTGTTTTCGTATAATCAACAAAGCTGAGTTAAGGGGAGGTTGTACTGGGACAATAGGTAAGGGTTAGTAAGGTCACACTATAGATATGGACCAAGTCATGTAGTGAAATTCTCCTCTCCCCTGGGCCAAAGGGTTTGGTGAACTTAACTTACCGTCTTAATGCTACAACTAGAAGAGAATTAGGATAACCGATGATACTAAGTTAGGGAATCATAGGGAACACAATACCCTAGTTTCTCCACATATTGGTTAAACTCTTGTGTTAGTTAGGATTTCTTTTCTACTTGTTATTACAACCCCCACCCCTTTCAGGAAGATAAGTCGGTTAATAATCCAAATTGCATTAATTGAATTCTTTTAAGCCTACAATATTCCCTTGGGTTCGACCCTAACCTTGGTTAGGTTCTATTTCTTGACAATGACCGCTTTATACCCAAAAAGGAGGTGTAGCTTGGGCGACATCACTAACCAACTAACCTATAGTCTAAGTCAGAGTAACAGGGAAAGTTCTAAATTGAAACACAATACATGAATTTAGTAAAGTAAACTCACACTCATATGATACTGATTACACTATCAACAAAGACTCTCAGATCATGCTTTTCATCTCAAATTGATCCGCACTTTTCAGAACAAGCACTGTCAACATAATTAAACATGCATGCTTGCTATCTAGACTAACTAACAAAAATTTGGTGGGTATCATTTTTTCACAAAAGAATAAAAATACATATATGCCATAGATATCAGTACTATACGCTACCAATACTACCTACACTTCCTAAACATGCAGGTTCAACAGAAATTAAATATCCATGGCAAAAAGAACACAGGCAAGAAAAGCCCTAGGATTCAAAATTTTGAATAGTTATAGGCCAAGGCTACTCAGACTTCATTGAAGCCTATGACTGCCCATACCCCATCGAAAAAGAGGTGGATTGTCCTCAAAGCACACCAAAAATACAAAATAAAGCATAGGGGTCAAAAAGAACATATTGAGGTGCCTAAGCGCTGGTCTATACTATGTCTAGCCACCCTCAACTTGCCTAGTGGCCTCTTCCATTGTAGAACTGTGATCGGAGGGGCCAGTACCCCTAACCCTCTTAAGCTCTCGAGTCTGCCTCAACTCCTCCTCCTGCCTCAACTGCATCATGACACCTCCTGCCTCAACTGCATCATGACAAGCTCTAGCTCCTGCTCCTCTGTCAGCCCTGCATGTAACCTCACTCTATTTAGATCATCATTAGTGCAGGGCTTCTTCCTGTGGGGAAGGTTGTGATGGTCCTCAGGGGAAAATAAATCCACCACTGGCACTAGAGGTGCAGTCTATGGGAATGCCACCGGTGCGGCTAGAGCTACTGTCATGTTGGTCGCAGCTACTGGAGCTCCATATGTAGGGCCGTCATATCTACTATTTATGTTGTACTCAGGCTCTGCTTGACCTGCAACTCAAAAACATCAATGCGGGCATATACGGCTGTAAGTCGGTCATGAATAGTAGTGACTGTGAATGCCTTCTTGCATCCCTCGGACTCTATAATTGCCTAGTAGACCCGGGACGTGATCTCTGAAGTAAATGAGTCAATTGGGACTCAGTGTGGGCCAGTCGCTACGCTATGGCCTGAATGGACGTTGTAACACATAAATAGTGTCGGTGGGTGTTGTTTTTGTGGGAATGGATAGTAGAGAAGGAGTACTAGTAGTAGGCCCCTCTCCATATCTATCTCAGTCTATAAGGGCCTCTTCTTTGTAGTAGTAGCAGCAGCGGTGGTGAGTGGAACCTCAGGAAGTGGCTATGTTGTGAACATGTTCGGTATTTAAGTTGGCTAGTGCGGTGCTCAACGAAGTGCCATCGGGTTGTCCTTATCCTTGATTAGGCTAGCATTTATAGTACATTGGACCTCAATCAGAAAGTCAAGCTGATATAGGCTCTCAACGCCCGACTCTAGACAAAGTCTGTGGATCAAGCAACGAAAGGGGATGAAGGTGGAGCTCTTCAAAGCTTCCTTATGGATTTGCTCTACGATGAGGCTGGCCCAATCAATCTCATAGCCAACCAAGATGCTAGAAACGAGAATAGCATATCTGCAAGTATCGGCCAGATTCGTGACCTTACAATGGCCCACCAAAATTTGGTGGGGAAGCTAAGCGAAGCCTTCAAAATAGGCTCTGATGAGGTGGCTATCCATGCAGGGTCTGAGCCTTACTATGGTTCTGTGTTGCAACCCATCTCATCAAGATGGCTTAGTGGCTTTGGTCTCTTATAAGACCTATGTCCTTGGTCTGCCCCAACTGACGGTCATACTCTACTGTGGATCTGGGAGCTAGGAACTTAGGACCGAACAACATATGGAAGATAGTAGTCTCTAAAATGTCTACCTGCCAGCTCCTCACTCTAATGTGGGTCAACCTGGCCTAAGAAAGGGGCTTTTTCCCCTTAGAAAGAGTACTAAGTACTGTGGTGGCATAGGATGCATAGAACTCTCAAACCATGGTCCGGGAGTACTTCCCTAGTGCTTTGGCCATCCACTGGAGCCTGTATCTACTGATGGCATCCTAGAGATGGAGGACACTATCTAGTCCAGAGGGAATGATCTGGTTCCCCTAAAAATTAGAGTGGGTTTGTTTGTACTGCTCATTCCGATGCACGCCCTCCATGTATATATCCCGCATGCCCTCAATATACCACCGACTAGTGAGAGCATCTGGAGGTGATGGTGATGTTTGAGGTGGTACGACAGAGGACTTTATCTCTGACTCATCACTGGATCCTGACTCTGACTCTTACTACTCTCTAGATAGAGTCATCTGAATGGAGCTCCTATTGTTGTTGCCTCCCTCGTTAGATTGGGGAGTGTGACCAATAATAGCCTGAGTCTGGTCCTGCCCAAGTATGGTGGTAGCCCGTATCTGTGGTCTATCAGCATCCGGGTCAGATTAGACGTTGAGCTCCTCAATTGATCCACTAGTCTCAAGGGCATCCTGCTACCCCAAGGTCTCATCCTTGAGCCTCCTCTGCATGGATCGAATCATATCACGTCTCGGCTTTGGGTCTATAGTATCTGAAAAATACGCATTTAACGATCATGGTTAACCCCACAAATCAATTAATGAAAAGCAAGATTAAATCAGGCTTGGTCACAGAAGGGACTACAAAGGCACTTCTACGGGCCATAATGAAAACTATGAGCCGTAGAAGGCTCTTGTAGAAATAGCGTCCCCAATTTTGATTACTGGAGTGGCATCTACGAGACTAGGTATGACACATAGAAGAATCTACGAGTCATAGATTGAGTCCTAGATGAATTCTAGTGTTTAAAATTTAACAGGCAGGGATCTACAAGTCATAAACTATTCTATGACTCATAGAAATCCTTATCTAATTCTCAGAAACTTCAAATTTCAGGATTTTCATACGAGGGTCAATTACAACTCATGGAATTTTCTACAGGCTGTAAAAGACCCTCGTGAATTGGAAAAACACAGTGACCTAAGTATCTAAGCCTATAAATAATCCCCATATGACATTTTCAACAACAATGTTCAACATCGAAGTAATACACACACACCCCTCCACATGGCTTATATCAAGCATCTAACACCCCACATGCAAATCTTATCATACACTCTATCTAATATCATTTCATATGTTTTCTCAAACCAACTGACCCCGTTTGAATGAATTAGCATCAGATTATACACATATGACATCATACACCAAATTTCCATGCACATTTTCAACTAAAATGGTATGTGATTACATGGATTTCAAACACATCATTCAAACATAACGTCAAGGCCATACACACAAATTTCTGGCTTTTACACATATTCACACATCGACACTTATTTTTCATAATTCAATTTCAAACACAACAATGACATATATGGGTTCATTCATCAAATTGCCATAACCATCAATTAATTTCAACCTAATCACACAAATTTTTGGTAATCAAAAGGATTTTGAGGCCCAACAACTTACCAAATTGAATGACCAGGATGCAGAAATTGAAGGAGGATTCAAAGGAGGTAGAACCCTAAGGTTGCTAGAAAGTTGGCTGGAAAATGAAAGATAGCCAGTCATCGATGATCGAGGGACAAGGGAAAGGGATCGTTGGGTTTTCTATGTAATTTTGGTGGAAAATAAGGTCAAATTAATTTGACTCCATCTATTTATAGTTTGACTAGGTCGGCTAAAATTAATGGGCCTGGGTTCTATGAAACCCCAATTATGGGCCATGGATGTTTTTACGTCCTGTAAATCATGGTCTCATGGAATGGATAAAACCTAATTTTGGGGAATAAGTTTCATGGACCATTGCATGAGTCACAGAATTGGATATGACTCATGGAGTTGGTCATAGAAACCCCAACAGTTAGTCAAAAATCAGAAAACTTACATGGGGTCCATGAGCCCAATTCATAGCCCGTAGTTTTGTCTATGGACCGTAAAGTTATCTCGTGGAGTAGACTGTACAATTGTTTGTTTACTAGAAATGTTCTACGAGATAGTGTACGAGGCGTAAATTGACATGCGACTTGTAGAACCAATCATAGAAGCATTTCTTGATGCATTTTCTGCCAAAGATGGCTAACTCAGTCATGTACCTACACATTGTTCATAGAACACACTATTACCCTATGTGTAACCAGTCCAATGTCCAAAATTACAACCAAAATGTGAAAAACTAAACTATTTACAAGTCCAAAAGCTAAAAACAAAACACAGCTACAACTATTACATCAAATATCTTGGGTTGCCTCCTAAGTAGTGCCTGATTTTTTGTCGCTGCATGACTTGGACAACATGGTTACTCATACTTCACCAAGTGTCCAAACATCCTTCTTCAGGTTGTCTGGCCTCTTTATTGACTGATAGATATTGAAGACAACTTCTTCATTGTTCAATATAAAACCAAGTTGTCCAGCTTCCGTATCCACTAATGCTCGACCAATTGCTAGAAAGGGTCTTCCCAAGATGATTGGGACTTCGAAGTCGACTTCGCGATCTAGGATCATAATGCCTGCAGGGAATGTGAGTTTCTCAAATTTGATAAGTACGTCATAGAGTATCCCCACAGGCTTCTTCACCATGCAATTAGCCATTAATAACCGTGTTCTTGTTGGAGTTGGGGCTCTCAGTCCTAGCTTTTGAAAGATCGCAAGAGGCATTAGATTTATGAGGGCACCAAGATTATATAATGCCCTTGCGAACTCTATATCTCTAATAAGTGTAAGGTATGGTGAAAGCACCGGAATCTTATCTCTTTTGAACCAAGCACCTTGTGGCAATTGCATTACAATGCTAAATTTCTTAGGACAGCTCCTGACTCATAATACACTTCTTTGTAAGCAGGTCCTTCATAAACTTTGCATACCCTAGAATCTTCTTCAATGCCTCAATGAAAGGGATGTTGGTGAAGAGTTGCTTCAATATAGAGAGAAAGTGTTTGAACTTTCCCTCCTCCTCCTCCTTCTTTTTGATTCTTTGAGGGAAGGGAGGAGGAGGTCTAGGAATGGGCTTCAGCTTCTATGGTGCCTCTACAGCATCACTCACCCCATCCTTAACACGATGATCTCTGGTATCAGCATCTTTGACCTCAGTTATCTTCTCTCGAACATCATCATCATCTACCAGCATGGGAGGATCAATGGTACTCTTACCACCACGATAGTAACTTCCATGCACTACCCTTCTTTCTTTAGGTTTTGAACTATGTTGCTAGCCAATGTACCTTTCTGATGCTTGTTGAGTTGAGTTGACACTTGACCAAACTGTATCTCCAAGATGTTTGATAGCAACAGAATTGACTTGATTTTCTGATTTATGCTGGAGATGTCAGACTTCATCTCCCTTAAGGTCTCATCATATGTCTCAACTTTTTCAATAGGCAGTCAAACATCTCCTCAAATTTGGAACTGCTAGTGCTGGTATCATGATTGTGTGGTGGCACATAAGACCATTTCTGTAGCCATCTCTTTGACCCCAATCTGCATCTCTGTCCATGCCCCTATTCCTATCATAGTAACCTCCACGATTGCCTCTGAATGCTCTGTCTCTATTATAATTTCGACCTTAATTTCCTTGATCTTGTCACTGATAGTCCTGATTGACCCTTAGGCAATGAACCGGAACCCCCCCATCTTATCAACAATAAAGAAAGTGTCCTCCTTATAATAGGGATCCTCGTACATGGGTGCTCACGGAGGCTGATGAACAATTGCATGAGATCATTCTAGATTATATTTTATCATCACCTTCACATTAGTACGTATCCGAGAAAACTCTTGCATAGCATCCTCATTTATTTAACTTTTTTCGAACCAATACTGACGGTGCATGAAATTTTGGTAGATGACCTTGCCCCCATGCACGATTTGTATTAACTACCTTTTTCATCTTCTCAGCAATCCTTGAAAATGGTTGACCCAAAAGCGTGTCCCCCATGATGGTATTAACACATGCTTGACTATTCTTGTCCAGGGCACGATAAAAGATCTCCACCAAGGCAGCATTAATAATTTTGTGGTCAGGGATACTCCTCAAGGCAACATTAATAATTTTGTGGTCAGGGATACTCCTCAAGCACTTTATGAATCTCTCCCATGTAGTACTGATCGAGTCATTAGAAAGTTTCTCAAAGTTGTTGATTTGATCTTTCAACTTGAACTTCTTTGATATCAGGAATTACCTCTCCAAAAGGACCTTTTACAACTTAGTTCAATTGGTGATTGAACTCTGCGGGAGTTTGGATAGCCATAGCACTTCATTGCTTGTTAGAGATAATGGGAAGACACAATATCCCACACCATCCATAGATAAATTTTGTGTTCCTATAACACTCTTATAGACAAACGCAATGGTGTGTAGATGACTATGTGGATACTTTAATGGTAGGCCCATGAAAAATTCATGGTTTCGCAGCATTTGAAGAAACCCACTCAAAATCAAGGACTTTGTGTCAGCCGGTGGTGACAATAATACACTAGCTCCGGTAACCTCCATATCAATAAGGTTTAGCGAATATTGGTTCCACTAATAAGCTTTGGGATTGAAGTTCTGTGGCTTTGGAGCAATGTCCTTAAGAGGAGGTGGATTGTCATTATTCACATAGTCATTCTCATTCTAGTACAGAGATGCATTTGCCGCATTGTTTGCATTATCTTGGTCCATCCACCTTAATCTTCTCTGGATCTCTAGGTCAAGTGGAGTCAAGGGAATGCCTCAACTTTGCGTATTGGCCATACACTACACCTGTACCCTGAAATTGAACAAAAACGACAAAAAACATAAAATGAAAGAAATAAGGATGAATCCCAAACTACTTGAATTAGACAAATCTAGTCGTATTCCCCAGCAACGACACCAAAATCTTTCCCAAGCTACACCTCCTTTATATGGCTAAAGCAATTGTTCTCAACACATATAACCTAACCAAGATTAGGGTTGAATTCCACAGGGAATATGGTAGACTTAGAATAATTCAATGCAATTCTGGTTGATTAACCAACTTATCTCTCCAAAGGGCGGAGGGTTGTAACAACTATGAAAAGTAATCCTAAATTAAGTCAAGTGTCAAACCACTATGAAGAGTAACTAAGGTATTGTGTTCCCCAGGATTCCCTAACTCAATATTACCAAATAATCGAATTCTTTTCTATTGTGTAGCATGCAGAACAGTGAGTTAAGTTCACTAAATCCTCTGTCCCAGGCGAGAGGCGAATTTCACTATGTGATTTTTTCCATCCCTGCAGTGTGACATTACTAACCCTTACCAATTGTTCTAGTACAACCTCCCCTTGGCCAGTTCAGTTGATTAGACATGAAACATAAATTGAATCATGTTAGTTAATCTATTTTTCTATTCATTACTACATTGATCCAATGTTGGCCACCATTAGAAAGCATTCAATACAAAGAATATTAGTTTATACATATATGCGCACTTTTCAAGAATTACGAATTATTCAGTTGTACCTTGTTAATTCTCCATAGTTCCCACAACTCTAGTTGTGGATTTAGCTACTCATGATTAGTGTAAACGCAAGACTTTTGAATTTGAGTAACATAATTGAGCACTTACACAAGAGAATTAAGCACAAGAAATCCAAACTCTTCTATAAGAATCACAAGACTGAAATCAAAAGACGAAATAAAGTTTTACAAGTGTTTCGCTCAAGCTCTCTATTATTCTATCATGTCCCTCTTCCATTCCCAACTAAAAAATAACCTAAAATAAACCTACTTATAGTGTTTAAAGTACAAAACCACAATGGAATAGGATAACTGGGTCTGCAGACTCTACGATAGCTTCTACAGGCCGAATAACATTTTACGGCCCGTAGTCAGGATTTCATGGATTGCTTCCTCAAATCTAGGGATGACTTCTATGATACCCTTCTATGGTTTGTGTAAAGTTCTACAACCCATAAGGGTTTTCGTTTGATGACTTTTCAGCAACTTTACATTTTCTGATCATCAGGGCACGACACCAAGTCTACGGCTTGTACTAACTTCTACAGCTCATCTGCATGTTTGAAGAATTAACTTGAGAAAATCATCCTTCACTAGAATTGTGTAGGAAACCATATTTATGGCTTGTAAAGGATCTCATAGAACATTTACTTCAGGAAATTTTGTACACTCAGCCCAAAAATTGTGCCAACCCTGTAATCCTGTAAAAAACAAACATAAGAACACATCAAATTTGTTAACATCATATTAAGAACACACAAAATTCATAGTTTAGTATTGTATTCTGATAGCATATCAATGAGGCAAGGTATTTGCTCTAGCTTTCTCGGCCTATGCTTTGTGAAGGGTCTCTATTAGCACATGTTTGTTCTTGAAAACTATACCATTCACCTTCATGCACATGTCTTGATAAGTGTACTTGTAAATCTTATTGGACTCATAGATGATTTAGGGAGCCCAATTTAGTGGGGTATGCATCACGTTAGTCCTTGCCTCAATCCGACGATGTTTCTGAATCAGTTCCAAAGCTATGGGTCCCCATACTGGAGATTTGAACCCTGCTTATTTTTCTTCGATCTCTCCTTATTTGAAGCTGATGAAAGTTCCATGGCAATCTTTTTACCCCTATCTATAGCCTCTATCCTGGCACATTTGGGTGAATGGGATGACCTTTGACAAGGTCCTTAGAGAGATATCGAGGGTAGTGAATGCCCCGATGGCTCATCCTCGTCCACCACTCTATTATGATGAATCGGGGGGTTAGGTCGTTCCATGGTTGTGTTCAACATTGAAAATCTCATTAAGAACAAAAGAATCAAAATAGGAATAATAATCCAAGCCTAAAAGCATATTGAAAGTTGTAAGCATCTGGTGCTCTCAAAGGAAATGTGAATTGTGGAGTGTTGTTGGAGAGCTCAAACGAGCTTGCATAAAGGTCCTAGGAGAATAGGTGGGGGAATATGTGAGATAGAGTCAGGTTTGGTGACTCGCCAAACCAAATCAGTGAGACATCAGTACGTTACTAAAACGTCCCTTGCAAAACCATTCGGGTGTGAATGGGATGACCTTTAACTAGGTCCTTAGAGAGATATCGAGGGTAGTGAATGCCCTGGTGGCTCATCCTTATCCACCACTCTATTCTGCTGAATCGGGGGGTTAGGTCATTCCATGGTTGTGTTCAACATTGAAAATCTTATTAAGAACAAAAGAATCAAAATAGGAATAATAATCCAAGCATAAAAGCATATTGAAAGTTGCAAGCATCTGGTGCTCACAAAGGAAATGCAAATTGTGGAGTGTTGTTGGAGATCTCAAACGATCTTGCATAAAGGTCGTAGGAGAATAGGTGGAGGAATATGTTAGATAGAGTCAGGTTTGGTGACTCACCAAACCAAATCGGTGAGACATCAGTACATCACTAAAACGTCCCTTGCAAAACCATTCGGGGCCTGTGAAAAGGGCAAGCTTGTTGCATGGAAATGCGATTCGCTGACCCAATTGGCGAATTCAAAGGATCTCACTAAATGGACTCATTATAGAAAATGAATTTCAACTCATTTCAAACAAGTTTTTACTCTACGAGCACCTATACACAGTTTATAAATGCCATTTATAAACATGCATGCATCACACGCACTATCCCATGCCTCCCAACTACTTAGACTTCATGAAAAACAGCATGCGAATGTGTGATCGACAGTAAACCATGAAGAGAATCATCACTAATCTATCATCAAGAGAACTTGTCAATCATTGGACACTGGGTTACTCAGAATTCACCCCCAAGCATTCAACAATCAGCCTCAAACATCAATCCTCAACTATTTCAGTCTTTTCAAATCAAATCTACACCCAAAACCAAGCATATGTTTTCCTAACACAATCCAACATATAAAAACTTGATTTTGACCCAATTTTCATCAAATTAGACATCCAACAATAGTATCCAAAGTAGAATTTTCACACAAGCCAAAGAGAATTAATAGAACTCAAAGGACATCATTGTTAAAGTACCTTTTTATGTTCCATTTTAGCTGAACTAGATACAACCTCATAAACTTGAAATCAAGCAAGAACAAGTACTCACATGGAATTTATCCTAGTTACACCTAAAAACACATAAATAGTGGCTTGGAAATTGAAAATAAGAGGACATACCTTTCAATGAAGGTTTAGATCAAGTGGATAATGTGCAAACTTTGTGGACACTCCTAAAAACACACTAAAATCTTGAAAATAAACTTGACAAAAGTGAAGGACATATGGGGTAGTTAGGAAAAGTAGATAAAGAAGTGATATTTTTAAAATACTTGACATTAATGTCTATAAGAAGCTTCCTCTATACACTCCAGGACAACTTTTGCGAGGTCATTAACATCGTCGAATAGTTTGGCAATCGTAAAGCTCAATTGCCTCACAAATTTTGACCCAGGTTGAGGAGAAAGGGGATCTTTGTTAGATCGACTTACCTCATAGACATGATCGGCGAATCGCCAATTAATTTTTCTGCTTTCCCTTTTAATAGTAGCCCCTGGAAAATTTTTGGCCTGACTTTGGTGATATCATGTGTTATTATTGACCATGTTGGTGTATCACATATTTTCATCCCAACTTGCCAAATTATCCTTCACATCACCTCTTTTCCTTCAACTTACCTACTCAATTTGCAACACCTGCAAACAACCAAAACAACACCAAAACACTAAGAATTTAAAAATAGAACTTGGGTTGCCTCCAAAGAAGTTCCTTAGTTAACGCCATGGGATGATTTAGCTAAGCATCTTTTCAAACATCAATATGAGTGTTGTCTTTCTTCGAATTTTCAATGGTATCACTTGGAAGACCTCCTTGTGGCCTTTTGTTTAGCTGAGAAAAGATTTGTCCCAATTGAGACTCATGGTGTTTGATAGCGGCCGAATGTGATGTTACCAGTTGATTCAATGTTGAGAAATCACCTTTCATCTCCTTGAGGACCTAGTCAGAACCTTTCACTTTGTTTAAAATTTGAGCTAGCATGTCCTTGGTTCGATAGTGTTCCATATCAACCTTAGTCTCTCTAATCTTTGGATGCTAATGTGGAGGCACTAACGCTCTCTTTCAGCTTCACGATCTCTCCGATTCAAACCACGATCTCTCTAATCTCCTCCTTGATTCCAACCTTGATTGACATTTTTCCTTTGAAATTTGGGTGATAAGAACCCATTTGACACAAGTACTGGACATCTTTATCATATGCAACAACCTCTTGAGACAAATTCTCACTTATTCTAATAGCATTAACCGCTTTAGTAATTCCTGTAACACGTTTTGTCATTAGCTCAAGATGTGTCATTATCTTAGCAATATTTTCATCCTGATCTTGGTTCTTTTTAGTTTACTCTTTTGTCAGCCCCAAGGTAAGAGGTGTAACCATATCATCTCTTGTATACCATTCTCTGTGACTCTTTGTAATTTTATCCAACAACTCTATTGTCCTAGAAAATGTTTGCCTCATTAGACAACCACGTACCGAATTGTCAGTCGCAGTATTATTGACTAAATCCAAGCTCTTATAGAAGTACTAGGGAAGCAAATGGTGCCTACACCCCATGATTCGGACATTATAACAAGAGATTTTGGAATCAGATCCATGTTTCGTGGATCAGTTCTCTTTCTACCCTTTTAAAATTCTAAATGTTATCCCTCAGCTTTAGCATCGTTGATGGTGGAAAGAATCTCTCAACAAAGGCATCTCTCAACTCATTGCATGAAGTGATCGATTCGATTGGAAGTTCGGCCAACCAATTTGAAGCTTCACCACTCAACGAGAACAAGAACAACCGAACACAAATGGACTCTTGAGATACATTTTTGAATGTGACTGGGATACACACATCAAAGAATTTTCTTATATAATCATGAGGATCCTCATTTGGTTTCCCATAAAAGAGCCTTTAATTTGCAATAGTTGCAACATAGTTCTAATGACGTGAAATACTGTATTCCCTTTGGTTGTCGTATGGCACTAACATTTCCCACCACATTCAACCTAATTTCTTTGACATTCGCAACATCATCAAGGTTGGAAGTGTTGTTGTGTTGCCCAACATTTGAACTGGTCATGCTTCCCACTACACTCTTATCTTCATCTAGTAATTAGAAAAAAATAAAAAGGACAGTAAACAAACTCAAACTACAAAAAACTAATTCACTAAAGCACTTTTTTAAACAAATCTAATGTCATTTCCCCAGCAATGGCGCCATTTTGATTGGACCAGGCTATGTGAGATTTAAAGATATGCACAGTTTTTTTAAATGCGTCAAAACACGTTTTTCACAATTCCAAGTATTCACAGTCATCAAAAGTATATTATCCAACTAGGAGTTGGGGTCGAACCACAGAGAAATGCTATGGTAGAATTCAATTCAAGAAGTCACAATGGTGCTTTAATCTTTTGTAGCATGAGTAAATATTACATAAAAGCAAGAAGATATCTAAAAGTAACAATGAGGGAATTTATCTTTACAACTAAGCAATAATAGTAGGTAAATAAGAGAATTAAAATTGACTTCCAGGGGAGACGCATAGACATACAAGTAGTAATTGGCGTGGGTGTGTGAAATTGCTCAAAATATGATGAATCAAAATAGGTATGGTAGGTGATATAATGTTTGATCAAGGTTTTCTCAGATCAACGTTTCATAATACTTTCTTAAGCTACTAAGGGTTCAATACAAAACACCTCAACCTTAGCAAAAACTTCCAAATCTCCAAGGAAATTTCATTGATTCAATATATCAATGGCTATTCATCAATTAACCTCATCTCATGCAACCCTCTCAAGCAAACATGAGGATCCTAAGCTAGGACTGAGTTTGCAACCTCATTCCATACATAAAAATATGACTAAACAACAAAACCCATAAGAATTCATCAATAAACTACGTAAATTAAACACCAAAAATAGCCAATTACTGCAATGTAAGTGTTGAATCAACTAACTTGATTGAGCTAGACCTGATTGACTTTGATATCAGCAAGGGTATAGATTGATTATCTTCTTGTTATGCCACAATTTATTGCCAAGCTAATGTTACTCGATTTCATTCTCAGGCAAGCCACTACTGCTCTAGAAAGGTAATACTATAAAATTAACACACATGTTGAATAGGGAAAAGTCGATTTTATGTCTTAGGTGTTTTAAAATTATATAGTCTTATAATGAAAAGAATAGCATATAAATTTTTATTAAATATTTCTTCTATTCGAATTGTAATTGATATACTTAATTTTTTTCTAATGAATTTCATCAAATAATAATAATTTTATAAAATAAAATAAATTATATTTAGATGAAAGGATATTGAGAAGTATGAATATACTTAAGTTTTTAAAATTCGAATAGGTCAAATTGAAATGAAAATAGTGCAACTCGTTTTAGGAGAAGATGGAGCAAAGGTACACTGCAGTACAATAATAATGACATATTCATTGAAATTTCAGAAAGTGCGATTTGGACAGAGTAAAGTATAACTTATTTTATCTTGTGAAGGTATAGAAGTTATTTCCAAAAGTGTCACGATCTAACCTTAGAGGTCATGATGGCGCCCACTTTACACTCGATAGGCAAGCCTAACCCTGTCCTGGAACAGCTACCAATTGGTATAGTAAAATAATTTAACAATAATTAGCATAAGATCAAGCTAATACTAGGCATACATAAACATAGTAATAGCAAAATATCACCTCCCAAGACCTGAAAGTCACTTGTACAGATCTACTATAGACACGATATAATACACTAACCATAATACATCTCGAGTCAAAAAGGAAAACAACAAATAAGGAAGGACTCTAAAAGGATCCATGGATGTCGAATGCTCACCACTAGTCTTCGAATATAGCTATCACAGGAAGAGTCACCACTGCTAACTCGTGCTAGGACATGCACCACGAAATCTGATACCCAGTAGACATCATAGGCTGACTAAGTAAGAACAATAAATAAAGTATAGATACACCAAATATAATACCATAAGCATCTAATCACAAGAACTAATTATATGGTCTGCTGAAGATGATGGTAACCAAGGATGGATGACTGAGTAGTGATGTACGCAGGTGTAAGGGCCTACTGTCTATGCATGTACACCAACTAGGCTTCCATAAGCCTAGCCTATACACCTACCACAATAAAAGGGTTAACAAGTGTTAGGTCTGGGTGTTAAGTCTAGATGGAGCTCGTGAGCCAACTATGCACATATAATCACATCTTTGACAGAACCTCTCATTGGGATTTTAACCCACTCAGTATACCTTATTTCAGACTCAAATCAGAACTACTAGTCAAACTTTAATCAACCCCACTTGGACTTTGACCGAGCATTCATGTCCTGGACTTTAATTCAAGATAAGGTCAAATGTGGACAATGTCTAGCCCATATGCCTTGACTAGTCCAAAATACCCTCCATCAATGCCAACTTTAATGGCAACCACGGGGACTCTAACCCAACAATGTGGGGACTCTAGCCCAACAACTTGTAGTTGTACAAACTTTTACTATACCTTTTAACTAGGTGTATATAGAGAGTACCACATCCTCGTCTACACACGATCCTACTTGACGGACATGCAAACATATGAGGGAAAAGCTCGGTCTTATAGTTGTAAGGGACTCTAAGGTGCCAGGGTTATGCTAATGGTCCTTGTGTGTCCTAGTCAATTCTGATGAGCTATGGGAGAAATGTAAAAGGATAGCTAGCAGAAGGAATAATCAAGTTCTTGACTCATAACAACCTATCTTTGGCCCAACTCTACAGACTCTAGTATGTCAGTCCCGTCTATAAGAATCTATGCTTCTCAAGTCACACTAGAAATAAATATAGTTGTTTACCACTCTTGACCAGCGTGGGTCTAGGACATTACTAAACTAAGCCTAGACTAAGGTCCAACAATAACAAAAACAAGGCATAAGTGCAGTACATATGAATATACCAGTCACAGACATGTTTGACATGTCAAACAATAGCTCTGTCAATTTCCAGTAAGCAGAAGTATGGCAAACAATCAGTATATGATAGAAAATCATATATCAGCCCTCCCCAAGGGATTCTCAATTGGTCAAACCATCACTCTATCAACCCGAAAAATAAATGATATAATAAGAAATCAACAAACTAGCCACATATGCTCATAACATGGCAACCGTTGCTAAAAGAGTCACAGATAATAGCTAATGTAATCATACTCAACATGTAAGGAATTTAACCCCTTTCCTTACTTTCCAATCAGTCAACCCCAAATAAAACTCATGTATTTCACTCAGTCCAAGAGAGGGAAGACTGTTGCACACCTATATGTCAATCACAATAGTCTCTAATTACTCTACTGGCACTTTTCCTTTCTAGGGGATCTCAGAATGTTGTCTAACTGTCCAAAATAAAACCAAAACCTCAATATGATCATTTTGATATTAAAATCATAGAAAATGGGCTTAAGTCATTTTTCGGATCAAAAAGAAGGCCCACACCATAACCCTAAATTGAGTATATATAATATTCTCCATACTTCTCCAAGCCTGAACTTCAAATTTGAGCTCAGTCCGAGGTCTAAAGCAATATAAAATAACCCAATAATGAAAATTATTTTTTCACATAAAACATAATACAAACAACATGTTTATAAGAATTTTCACTTCAAATGTAGCTCAATTAATCAATTTTAACATTATCACAATATGCACCGTAAGAAAACACATAGAATAGACCCAAGATGCACCAAAATTTGACTGAAAATGAAAAAAAAATCACATGTCAAAGTTTTCTAAAAAATATATCCAATACACAGTAGCAAAACGTAAAAATTTACCTCAAAGAACATACCAAAAGAAATTTCTATGCTCCCACAATGTTCATCTAAAAAAAATACACAGATTAATCTTTTGAATCGCTAAAATCAAATATGACATGGAGATTATATTGCAATTGAGATTTGCTTATATTTCTCCTCGCGAACTTGGAATTATATACTATAGAGCCACCACTTGCATACCTTGACAAATGCAAAGTAAAATGGGTCAAAGTTGCGGGAACATAGATCGGGCCCTACGAACACGGAACATAACCAGATAATGCCCTACAAATGCAGATTGTAGCCCCGCAAATGCGAAGCACAAGTACCCAATGCTCCGTGAATACGTCCCAGGCTCCACGCAGATGCGGACCACATGTGGTGCCTTCTTCGTAAATGCAGACCCACCTCTATGGACACAAAGTGTTGGGTCTGTATCGGATATCAACTATTTTCAATTTATTCGATGGGGGTACAAGACGGAGTCCTATTTTCACAAACAATGTAACCATACAAAATTTGACATTCTAGATCCAGTGGTGCTATCAGAGTTCTCATATGAGCTCATTTGATTTAGTGTGGATCCACTTTCTTATTCCATTTTTACTCAATTTTCACTCGGAAGCCCAAAATGCACTTAGAAGTCTCGAAAACCAAATAAAACATCCTTCCTGACCAAACTCGGCATTCCAAAGCTAGAATTCTCATTAGGGAACATTTATCAAGAATAATGACTCAAGTCAACTACTGGTCTATTCTGGAGGCTAAATCGCAAAACTTGGTATAAACTGGCACTGAAAACCTCAGTATTTTTTCTAACATGATTTACATGATGTAACGTTTTAAATTTTATGTAACCTTTTCAATTTTAATAACTTCCTGCTATTTTAAGGAAGTTGTACATAAATAGTCGCATGTTTTTTTATTCTACATGTAAGTTTTGGTTATTTGTTGAATTGTTCAGTTCTTGATGGTTAGTTGTTTTAATCATGTCACTGTATAATGCTGACACTATCAGTAACTACGTTGAGTTGGCTAATAAGGGACTATGTTTAGAATATAATTTCTTAAATATTGTCCTTTTGATTTATGAGTCTTATAAAAATACTGCGCATGATGTACATCAACAATAACGACAGCGTATCCAGTGGCACATGATGTACACCAATTATGTTTAATTACATATTAAAATGGTGTCTGTCAAACATTTTATTCTGGTGGCTTATGAAAAAAATGTCACTAATGTGGATAAGTAGGATTGCTATTAAACTATAAGGTGTGTTTAGCCTTTTTTAAGCATACAATTTTTTTCTTCTTTTTACTTCTAATAGGTTACGAATAATTATTCAATTCTTTTTACTTCTAATGGTTAACGAATAATGATTCAATTGAGGGTGTGTTTGGTAAGAAGGGAAATACTTTCAAGAAAATATTTTCTAATTTTTCATGTTTAGTTGGATGCATTGTATTGTAAATTCAATTGATTCAAATTCACACTATATATGATCATCAGAGAAAGTGCTTCCTAAAATTT
>JAABOM020062753.1:0-10060 GCA_011800125.2 Solanum clarkiae | reverse complement strand
CGAAATTCCGGCAGGTTTCCAAGGGGAGTAAAGTGGGAAATTCGGGTTAGTATGTGTCCAAGTGCCCCTATCGGGCATTGGTCGCGACCCTTGGTTGGGCCGTGACATAGCCTTTCTCTGTATACTTGATCTACTTTTACGTATTTATGTGATAGATCTGTTATGACTCCAGTCTAGTCTTCAGAACCCAAAGCATGCAGTGGCTCCACTTACTCATCGATTGTCAGTTCACGCGTTTCAAAATCATCCAATTCTACCACGGCGTCACCTCCAACTAGTGAAACTATTCTATTGGTTGAACTTTACATAATCACAAATAACATATACGATTACTGCCATCATTTCTTTCTATATACCATATATGTATACTTTTAATTTTCAGTAACGAAACCTTTATACACATACAACTGCAAAAGTTTGTATATACAGTAAAAAAAAATTACACTCATCATGACCAATCCACAATTTATACCTTGTCCCACACATACAACTACAATTGTATGTATGATTATACTTATACGTCATCCTTTTTTTGTAAAAAAAAAAAAGAAAAAACACAAATCTGGATGCATACGGAAACTAATAAAATTCTATACACATCTATGTTTATAAGCGAAAAAAATCTTTATTGTTTATACAAACAACATTAAGATTTTTATGTATACATTCGTCCCACAAACACGTATCCGATTCATATTCCTAATGTCCAGATTAAAAAAGATAATAAAAATAAATAAATTTAGCAATAGAAACAAAGAAGAAGAACAACAAAGAATGGGAAAAAGAAATTTAATTAAAATCTACAAAATTGAATAAGCAAATTAATTCATATAATATCGTCAACTCATATGAACAAACGTATCAAAAGAAATTCAATTTTTTTCTCACCAGCTTTTGGTATAATGATGCTGAAATATTGCACTGTTCTTGTTGATCTAGCGCAAACCATATGACTATGATATTTTTTTTGGTATAGAGATTCATATTAGGTAAGAAAAATTGATTACATCGAACTTTCATTATTTAAGGAACCGTTTGCTTATATTGCAGCTGATCCGTAGCTAATCAACATTAATGACTGCTTAATATTTTTGTATAAGGTCTCTTTACATACATGTTTTATACAAAACAAGTTTAATGACCATAGCTAAAAAATGTAATTTTAGCAATTACAGCCATTTTAGCCTATTATGTTTCAATAGGTGGTTGTTTATGAAAATTCCACTTTATTATTTGGCCCTTTATTTAAAGATGACGTTTTGGGCACAAAACACACACTATTAGGCTGAAAAGAAACTTTTTTTTTTTATAAAAAAAGGAATATACTTTCGAAAAATGTCCTTTTTAATAGTTATTCTCAAATGATAAGAACAAATGATTTATCAAAATTACTGAAACAGAAAAGAAATAAAAAAAATTACAAGAACAATGTACCCAGTAATTTCACAAAGTAAGGATTGAGTAGAATAAAATGTAGACAACTTTATTTCTATCGACCACGATGATAGAGAAATTATTTGAATAACCTTGACCTCAATGAGAGTTTAAACAAACATAAAAAAAAAATATGTAATATACACATAAAAAAAGAATTCGATATTAGAAAATTACAAATACAAATAATCAAAAATTCAAGATCCTGAAAATTTTTAGAACAAATGATTTTTCAAAATCATTAGAATAAAAAGAATTCCAAAAAATTAGCGAATAGTCCCACAAAGTGATCTTTGAGTAGAGTAAAATATAGGCGATCTTATCTCTACAGACCATAAAGATTGAAAGAAATTCAATAACTCTCAGCTCGAGGAGAACAAAAGCACATCAAAACAAACAATAATAAATAAAAATAAAAATTTCAAGATCATGCAATCACAAGTGAAAATGAATTATCAACATCGCTCAAATAAAAAAATAAATCCCAATTTTTTAAAAATAAAATTCAAAATTTAATTACCTTGGATCAGCAAATTTAGATATATTTGATATAACTGAGTATGCCATAATTTAACAACTCTAAATTATCCAAAAGACATCAAACTGAGAAGAAATTGAATTGGTGAGTTATTTTTTTTTTTCATATAGGGGTTTTAATTATGGCAATCCCTTTAGGTGAGTCAGATATAGTAAATTCTTTCCTCGATTATTCATATAATATTGGTGATATCTAAATTAGTTTATGAGTACGTTAACTATTTTACAAGATAATATAATTCATGTTGTTTTCCCTTTTTGTATTTTATTCTATTATAATTTAGTTATACTCCAAGGATTTGGGCATTCAACACATGCTTTAATGAAAGGTGAAAAATTATGTTACTCTTATTCTTTATGATTTAATCAATATCCTTTAAATACTTCAAAAAACAATCTTTATACAACCTCAGAAGAGTTTAAATCATGTTTCTCCGATTTCAATTAATAGTAGTAAACTTGTAATTCTTATGTAATATCTGGTAAAATTATCAAAATACCCCTAGATGAGAGATGCTCACATAGAGTTTCTTCCCAAACTCCGATGGAAAATCTGAGGCCAAAAATGTGATCAGCATGAAAAATTATTTGGGAAAATGATCCTGGTTGAATTTTAGAGTAACCGGATTAAAAGATAATTTTTGAATGCAAAAATGCAATTCCATAAAACATGGACATGTCGTGGATTTGCACTTAACTAGGGTTCTAATATTTTCTATGGGATTAGAAAATCGATCAAATAATTTCTGGAAAAAAATGCACAGGTACACGACAGGTCCACGTCGCGAACTTGGTCCCTTGACTTGTTCCACCGAAGTTCAAAATTTTAAATCTTTTGAGGGACATTCTAGATATTTCCCCCACCCCTTCTAAACATAATCCACGGTCAATATAGGTCTTTTTTAGCCTAAAAAGTGCTTCCAACCCATTCATATGTCCCTACTACGTACTAACTAAGAAACTAGGGCTAAGAAAAAGAGGAGAGAGAAAAAGATTCAAGCAATTTGAGCAAAAACCCTTGGGAACTGATTGTCAAACTTCTTACCAAGTATGTAAGGCTAAACTAAAATATGACAATGTTCTTCTATGTGCCCCTATTGATGGTAACAGAGAGATTGTGAAATGTTGAGCTTTATACATGTTTCTCATATTCTATGTATTATCATATGTAGATGATCATCATAAACTTTGTTTTACTATTCAATACTTCTCACGAGTTATTTCATAAAACCCTATATGTCATTTTATAAAAGATTACATGAATGAACCTAGGGATTGAGTCTAGAGCCTTGATTTGAGAATGTTGATTGTGATTGTGATGTGAGCATGATGATGAGTTGATAGGATTTGATGGTCCTAAGAGTCCTCATAATTGAATTCTAAATATTGGTCTAATTGATGGTACTCTTAATGATTGGTCTCAGCTTCTTTGAAAGATATGATTGAGAATTGAGTTGATCAGATGATTGAAAGGTCAAAAGGCTAGATTGTGATAGAACTGATGGATCGATGAGATATCCTCAAGAGACTAGTTGATCTGATTGATTAAGATGGATTGTCTTATGACAACTGAGTTATGGGGGGAGTATCATGCACTGAAATGAGTAAGAGTTAAGCCAACTCGAACTCATTAACTTTGTCGCCAAGCGTAGGTGAAGATTGAACTGTTAAATCAGATGTCCCCTCTTGATTGGAAGTCCCTGAAATAATAGCGGACTTGATTGATTGAGTCCATTAGGGATTCAATTCTTTCTTTACCCAGTAAGTACTAAATGACTATGACAACATCGGTGGGATTATTGTGCAATCGCTTGTTCATAAGTTGTTGTTGTCAGATAAGAGAAACTCCACGATTGGTTCTATAATAATAGTAATCTGATTGGAATGGATTTCACTTAGAATAGATTGGATTGGATTGTATTGATGGGTCATTGTCTATTCTTTTTTCTTGCTTTAGATAGACATTTGACATCCCGATTAAGTTTCTTATCTTTGATTTGAGTTATCCGAGTTGATAGTATTCTACCTTGATGCATGTTTCATTCATTCATTATACATACTCGTGCATTCGACGTACTGACATCCATTTGGACTGCATCATTTTATGGTACAGTGATAGGTACTAGATATCATCAATAGGCAGACCGTTGAGAATCTACTGCAGTCAGCTGAGTTGGTGAGCCCTCCCCCACTCGGGAGGACTCTCATTTATAGTTTCATCTAGCTTTTTAGAGTCAAACATTAGACTTGTTCTATTTTGATTTGAGGTAGACATGGATATGTTATTGGTACCAACTAATAGTTGATAGACGCTTCATAGACTGGAGTCAATTTGTTGATCGGATATTATTTCGAGCTAGTTTCTTTCATACTAGCCTCAATGATTTGATAAGGTTATATAAGACTCAAATTGTCCACTTTATATTATCACACTCTTCCACTAATTTGTTAACAATGTTGAGTGAATGAATGTAATGAGGCGAAGTGGTTCACTTGGGGACTAGCAATAGACTCTGGGTGCCGGCCACATCCAGGGTACCTTTCCGGGGCATGACAAACTTGGTATCAGAGCATAGAGTTCAAGTGTCCTAGGGAGTCCATGAAACCATGTCTAGTAGAGTCTTGTTTATGGTTGTGATGTTCACCATGTTTTTGTAATTCGTGCTTTACACGTTTGCAGAATTGTAATCATGCATCCGAGAAGGGCTGTTAGAGGAATAAGGCATCCTGGCGGATAAAATTTTAACCAACCTAAGCCCCAATGTCAAGACAAACCCATAGGCCCAACTATCCTTGTCGAGCAGCCACCACAAGCTGAAATCTCAAAACTAAGCTTCGCCAGGCTATCTAGACTCTAGTCTAGGCTATGGCAACACCTAATTCTTGAAAAATAGTAAGCAGAAAGGATGCGTAGGATACATCCAGAGTCCGTGAGTTCTTGAGGATGAACCCACCTAAATTAACACCGTTTACACCCAATGAGGGTCCTAAGAACCACATGGATGAGCATCATAAAGTATTTCAGGTGATGCATGTAACTGATGTTGATAGAGTTGAGTTGGCTTCCTACTAGCTCAAAAGTGTTGCCATACTGTGGTTTGATCAGTAGAGAGAGGGTAGAGGAGAGGAAACCCAGTGCTGACTTGGACAATATTCAAGGAAGATTTCTTGGGGCATTTCTTTTCGAGGGAACAGAGGGAGACCAAGATAAGAAAATTCTTGTATCTGAAATAGGTCTCTATGACTATGCAAGAGTATGGACTTAAGTTCACCTAGCTATCTCCCTATTCTCTAGATATGGTTTCAGATATGAGAAGGGGAATGAGGTTGTAGGTTGATGGGTTGAACAAAGGGCTAAAGAAAGATGGAAGAGGAGCTATGTTTACGAGTGATATGGATATTTGAAGGTTAATGACTTATGTACAACAAGCTGATGAGGAGACATAGTAAGATAGGGAAGAGTATAGAAATAAGAGGGCCAAGATATCCAGCCACGAGGTTGGGAAGAAGGGGAATGGGAATGGTAACAGGTTTTAGTTAGGGCTAGCACTATCATCTGCTAGTGCACTTGTGCCCAGAAACAGGAATAAACAAAGGTCTTAGAATTTTGGAGCCTAGGGATCTCAGTCACAAGGTAGTGTAGCTCAAGGTTCACCAAGTAAGCCATTATGCGATAAGAGCAACAAGTTGCACTTGAGAAAGCTTCGTGAAGGAAATGATGCATGTTTCAAGTATGGCAAGTTGGGTCACTTTCAGAGAGATTGTCTAAGGTGCAGATCTGGCTCAATCCTATGCACCAGCCTTAGCAACTAAAGAAAATAAGAAAGGTACTATGTCGGATGCAAGCAGAGCTACAAAACGTTTGTATTCCATAGGTAGTCGCCAAGATCAAAAGAACTCCCAAGATGTTGGGATAGGTAAGATTTCAAGTCTTTACTCTTGATTGATATGTTTTGATGGATCCTGGTGCCATATTGTCATTTGTATCTCCTTATGTGACTAGTATGTTTGATAGAACTCCTAACTGTCTTCTTAGACCCTTTGATGTTTCTACTCTAGTTGGTGAGCCTATTATAGTTGAAAGAATCTATAGAGACAGTGCAGTGTCCATCCATCATAAGGATACTCTTGTTAATTTGATTGAGTTAAAGATGATTGATTTTGATGTGATCCTTTATATGGATTAGCTTCACACTTGTTATGCCTCCATTGATTTTAGGACCCACACCGTTAAGTTCCAATTGCCTAATGAACTGGTCCTAGAGTGGAAGGGTGATTTTGTTGCACCTATGGGTAAATTTATTTCCTATCTTAGGGATAGCAAGCTAATCTCTGATGGTTGTATCTATCACCTTGTGCGAGTCAAGTCTGATGATGTTGAGCCTCCTACTCTAGAGTCAGTCCCAATAGTTAATGAGTTTATTGAAGTATTTCTTAAGGATTTGCCTAGACTGCCTTTTGATCGAGAGATTGACTTTGGGATTGATGTTCTCCCTGATACCCGACCTATCTTAATTCCACTATATAGCATGCCCCCCTCCCCCTCCTGAGTTGAAAGAATTGAAAGAGCGATTGAGAGATTTGTTAGAGAAGGGCTTTATTACACCGAGTGTTTCTCCTTGGGATGCTCCTATCCTATTCATGAAAAATAAAGATGGGTCTCTCAGAATGTGTAGCGATTATAGGCAACTGAACAAGGTCATGATAAAGAATAAATATCCTCTCCCTAGGATAGATAAGTTTGACCAACTTCAGGGTGCCTTTTGATTCTCAAATATAGAACTCAGATCTGGTTACCATTAGTTGAAGGTAAGGGAATGTGATATCCCAAAGATAACCTTTAAGACTAGACATAGCCATTTTGAGTTCTTGGTCATGTCCTTTTGGTTGACTAATACGCCTGTAGTCTTCATCAATTTGATGAATAGATTGGTCAGACAGTACCTTGATATGTTTGTAATTGTATTCATCAATGACATTTTGGTGTATCCGAGAGATGAGGAGGAGCATGTTAATCACCTCAGAATTGTCTTCCAAACACTCAATGACCATGAGTTGTATGCAAAATTTTTGAAGTGTGACTTGGCTCAAGTCTGTGGATTTTCTAGGCTATATTGTCTCAGGCGATGGTATTCAAGTAGACACCCAAAAGATAGAAACAGTTAAGAATTGGATCAAACTGACCTCTCTGACTGACATAAGAAGTATCTTGGGGTTGGTAGGTCATTATCACAGATTTGTTGAAGGATTTTCTTCTATATCCTCACATTAACTAAATTGACTCAGAAGAAGGTCAAGTTTCAGTAGTCCGATGAATGTGAGAAGAGCGTCCAAGAGTTGAAAACAAGATTGACTATCGTACTGGTTTTAACCTTACCGAATGGGATAGAATACTTTGTGATATATTCTGATGTGTCTAGAGTTAGATTGGCTTGTGAGTTGATACAGAGAGGAAAAATGATAGCCTATGCTTCCAGATAGCTTAAGATTCATGAGAGGAACTATCCAACCCATGATCTTTAGTTGGCAAGCGGTGGTATTTGCACTTAAGATTTTATTCCATTACTTATACAGAGTATATGTGGATTTGTTTATCAGCCACAAAATCCCATAGTATGTCTTCAACCATAAAGATCTCAACCTACGACAGAGGAGATGGTTGGAGTTGCTCAAGGACTATGACGTGACCATTCTTTACCACCCAGGTATAGCTAACATTCTTGCTGATGTTCTTAGTAGGTTGTCAATAGGTGGTACGACGTATGTTGAGGAAGGAAATAAGGAATACGGCTAAGGAAAGCCATAGATTGGCCCGATTAGGAGTTCAACTCGAAGAAAATGATGAAGGAGGAGTCAATGTCCAAAATAGGTCTGCTTCATCATTAGTGGCAAAGGTGAAACAATAGCAAGACCAAGATCCTATTCTACTTTAGTTGAAAGAAGTTGTCCACAAATAGAAGGTGATGGTTTTCTCCAAAGCGGGAGATGATATGCAGAGACACTAGAGTAAATTCTGTGTTCTAAATATTGATGGTGTTCAAAAAAGAATTATGGCTGAAGCCCAAAACTCTAGATATTCCATTGATCCTGGCTCTATCAAGATGTACCACAACTTGAGGGAAGTCTAATGGTGGAGTGGAATGAAGAGGGATATTGCTGAGTTTGTTTCTAAGTGACCCAGTGGTCAACAAGTCAAAGTTGAGCATCAAAAGATGTGTGGATTGGCTTAAAACTTTGAGATTCCCAAATGAAAGTGGGAGATGATCAATATGGACTTCATTACCAACTTGCTGAGGTCCTAAAAGTAATATAATTTGATATGGATGATTGTGAATAGGATGACCAAATCAGCTCAATTCTTAACAATTAAGATGACTGACACTGCAGAAGAGAATGTCAAGTTGTACCCATGAAATTATGAGGTTGCATGGATCTCCCTTGTCCATCATCTTAGACAGAGGAACTCAATTCATATCCCAATTTTGGAGATCTATTCAGCAAGGATTGGGTACTAAGGTGATCTAAGCACTACCTTTCATCCTCAGATAGATAGCCAGGTGGAGCATACCATTCAAAACTTAGAGGTTATGTTGAGGTCTTGTGTCCCTAACTTTAAAGGAAATTGGGATGACCATTTACCTCTAATCGAATTTGCATATAATAATAGTTATCGGGAGAATTCAGATGCCTCACTATGAGGCCTTATATAGAGAAGATGTAGATCACTAATTGGGTAGTTTCAGGTTGGGGAAGCTTAGTTGATTGTACCTAATCTTTTCCATCAATTAATGGAGAAGGTGAACGTTATTAGAGAAAGGTTGAAGACTGTACACAACCTTCAGAAATTTTACATTGATTTGAGAAGGAGGAACTTAGAGTTTGACGTGAGTGATTGGGTGTACTTGAAAGTGTCACCCATGAAATGTGTCGTGAGATTTGGGAACAAAGGAAAGTTAAATCCTCATTATATTAGCCCCCACCAAATAGTGAAGAGGTCTAAAAGGTTGCTTATGAGTTAGAGTTACCTTCTGAGCTAGACATGATTTATTTGATTTTTCATGTCTTGATGTTGAAGAAATACTTGCGAGATCCTTCTTTGGTAATCCTTATTGAGAATATTAGGTTGAAGGATAGCTTTTCCAATGAAGAGGTTCCAGTCCAATTTCTTAATCGTCAGGTTCAAAAATTGAGAACCAAAGAGATAGCCTTAGTAAAAGTCCCATGGAGAAATCAATTCGTCGAGAAAGCTACGTGGGAAGCTGAGGAAGATATGAAAGCCAAATGCCCGAACGTACTCATTACTGATAATGAGAATGTTGAAGGTAATGTCCTTGCTCTTGATTTGAATTGAATTGTCTATCCCTGAGTTGACTTGCTTATTCTTGAGTCTGAATAGTAATTGTTTAGATTTTTGATTCGTCGATAGATTGATTGGTTGAGTGATTGATGAGAGCATTCTTGATTGTTATTTATGCCTTGATGTCTACCTTTACTCTTCATTTGAGGATGAATGATTCCTAGGGGAAGACATAACATAACACCTAGTAAAATTATCAAAAATATCCCTAGATAAGATATGTTTGCATAACATGTCTTCCCAAACTCCGATGGAAAATTCTAGGTTGGAAATGCGATCAGCATGAAAAATTATGTGAAAAATAATCGTGGTTGATTTTTAGACTGGATCGAAAGATAATTTTTTGAAGCAAAAATACAATTTTAGAAAAGTATGCGACATGTTCGCATCACGGACTTGTCACAGATTTTCACTTAACTAGGGTTCTAATATTTTTTACGGGATTAGAAAATCGAATGAAAATTTTTTGGAAAAAAATGCACTGGTATGTGATAATTCCGAATCGCGGACCTGGTCCCTCGACATGTTCCATGGAAGTTCAAAACTTTAACTCTTTTGAGGGGATTTTAGACATTTTTCCACCCCTTCTAAACTTAATCCATGACCAATATAGGTTGTTTTTTTCCTAAAAAAGGTTTGAAACCCATTCCTCTATTAACTAAGAAACTAGGGCTAAGAAGAGGAGGAGAGAGTAAGAGATTCAAGCAATTTGGGCAAAACCCCTTGAGAATT
>JAABOM020062752.1:0-10061 GCA_011800125.2 Solanum clarkiae | reverse complement strand
ATATATATATATATATATTCTTATAGGATGATGACTTAGCACCGACAAATGGAGATTTGCTCACTTCCCTTGAACTATGTGCCTAGCATAGGTTTCCTTTCCGAAATAGGAGTTATCCTATAAGGAAGGTTACTTCATGCGAAATGGGAGTTGTCCCATAACGTGAAGCATTGTCTACCCTTGGCAAGTTGACCACCTCTTTATCGATGATGAATTTCATCGAGATTCCAAGTAATAACTCGCTTAGTTTTACTTATGTCGGTTAAGGTCACATCCCCATTATATATGAGCATCATTTGCATTCACGCATCATGAATTTCATAGCATCTTGTTATACTACATTCCTTGATGTAAATCTCTTTCTACATTATATGCCCTCGTCATCTAACATTGATATGCAGGTTTTGGTAAGTTACATGCATTGCATCCCATATACTTAGTACATTCAAACGTACTAACACATCCTTTTGCCTACATGATCTCACCATGTATGGATCGAAGATTACTTTCATCCACCATTCATGACTAGCTCAGATTTTGATACATTGGTTGTGGTGAGTCCTATCTTCCAAGGATAATCCACCATTCCTCTACCTTAAGTTGATTTTGTTTATGTTATCTATACTTTGAGGGTGAGCCCGCAGCAGGTCTTGGCCCCCATCCTATCTTATGACTAGAGGCATTGTTGGACATCTTATAGACTCTCATCAGATCTATGTGTTATGTGTTGTATTTGGAACTTATGATCGTGATTATCTTTTGGTTATGACTATTATGGTATGACTGTGGGAATTATGCTATATATGTATGTTTGATGTGGAAGTGTAGAAAATCCTAAGTCCCAAATTGTTCCCATAGCTTGAGTCATACTTACCCGCCCCTTAGTCATTATGTGTTATATGATATGTGAATTCATGCTAATCCCTTTCCATAAGATATATCCATAGCATGATGCCTACTTTTTCGTCCCTTAGAACTATGTGTTTAATTTTGAATGTGCTTACGAATCGACGATGTGAATTTGGATACTTTAAGGCTCATTTGGGGACTCTCGGGTTCCCATTCGCCATGTCACTCCTAGACCCCAGGTCGGGGTAGTGACATTATGCAAGAAAAATACTCATATATAGTAATATATGTGACTCAATGCAACATGCTTCTCGTACTCAATCATGCTCAAAATACTCAACTCTAAATTCTCAATTTACATCAACTCAAATATTGAATGATATGAATAGAATTTCATTAAATCATGTGATTTAGGGTTCATGCTATCAAGTATGAATTATATGAGTAAATCTCATATCAATACTATGCAATGAAGCAATTATATCATGCAGTATAATAAGACCTCATGATGAAAACAGAGATTCAAAGTAAGGGTAACAGAATTTCTCAAATCTCAACTCTTTTCCAAATCTTGACTCAAGATGCTGAAGGGGCATGTGAAGAAAGGAGTTTCATATTTTGGTAAGTGTTACATACCTGGGGATTGAAGAAACAAGCAAACCTCAATCAATCCTTGTGATTGAATTGAAACCCAAGCAGCTCTTTCTCCTCCAATGTTCTCAAGAATTTCCCTAAGATGACGAATGATAAATGACTACACCTAGGGTTGGTTTCAAGACTTTAGTCAAGCCTAGAAATGTCTAGAATTTTAACTAAAAGGAATCAGAAAGTACAAAAATACCCCTCATTAAAACTGTCGCTTGGGTCTACGAGTCATAAAAGGCCCCTCGTAAACTGAGGATCGGAAAGTCGGAGTCAGTGGAAATTAGTAAGAAACCTCATCTTATGAGTCGTAAAATCCTTCTCGTGAGCAAGATGAACCTGTAATCCAAGTCACTGGAATTTCATACAAAACACAGTCTATGAGTCATAAACCTCTATATGACTCATAAACCTCGCTTATAAACCTGTGTTTATGCTTTTACTCAAATTGTTCCTCAGCATCATCCTGCAAATTTATTCCAAATCAAGAAGAAGGAATTAGGGCGTGTTACATTATCTCTCCATGTAATCATTCGTCTCGAATGAAGACAAATCTAGGGATTGGGTCAAGGAACGAATTTTCCTATGACTAACAATCAACCAACTCTCAACTAACTCATGCAATCAATTCATCAAGAAATTTAGCAAGTATAGAAATCAAACAATCAACAAATCTCATCAATCCTCACTCGGACTCTAGAACTTGATCGTCTATCATATAAAGAATGAAAAGGAGGACTCAAGGAATGCAAATACAAGAATTTAGATAGAAATCATTAAAATAAACTCTCTCATCATTAGTAGACAGGAACAAATGAGGATATTTGGCCTTCATGTCCTCTTCTGCCTCCCAAGATGCTTCTTCTACGAATTGATTCCTCCACAATACATTGACAGATGCCACCTCTTTTGTTCCCAACTTGTGAAACAACCAAAGATTTGAACAAGGATATCCTCATAGGTCAAGCTGTCTTTCACTCCAATACTATCAAAAGGCACAACCAGTTTTGGATCTCCCAAATACTTCTTGAGCATAAAAATGTGGAAAACTGGGTAAATGGCCTCTAACTCTGATAGTAGCTCTAACTCATACGCTACTTTGGCTACTCTCTTTATGATCTGATAATGGCCAATGTACATCAGACTCAACTTCCCTTTATTCCGAACCTCATCACACCCTTCATGGGTGACACTTTCAAATACACCAAATTATTGACCTCAAACTCTAAGTCTTTTCTTCTAACATCCATGTAGGATTTCTATCAACTCTGTGCAGTCTTCAACCTTTCTTGAATTATCTTCACCTTTTTCATAGCATGGTGAACCAAGTCTGGCCCGATCAACTCTTCTTGACCTATCTCAAATCATCCAATCGGCAATCTACACCTCCTCTTATATAGGGCTTCATATGGGGCCATCTGAATACTCGAGTGGAAGCTATTGTTGTAGGCAAACTCAAGCAAAGTCAAGTGCTCATCTAAGTCACCCTTAAAGTAAATAGCATTGGCTCTCAATATATCCTTCAACATCTAAATGGTACGCTCTGCCTGGCCATCTGTCTGTGGCTGAAAACCAGTGGAAGATGCACCTTCATACCTAATCCCTTCTGAAAAGATTTCCAAAATTGGGCAGTGAATTGGGCTCCTCTATTCGAGATGATGGATAAAGGGACCCCATGCAATCTAACAAAATCCCTTATATAGAGTCTGGTAGCCCTCCATTGTGTCAGTCGTCTTGACTGCTAAGAAGTTCATAGACTTAGTCATCCGATTAACTATCACCCAAATCAAATCATGCTACTTGTGGGACCTCGATAAACCAGTGATAAAGTCCATGTTAATAACCTCCCACTTCCATTCTGGAAACTCAAAGTTTTGAGCCACTCCACATGGACTTTGGTGTTCAACCTTGACTTGTTTGCAAATCGGGCACTTGGAAGCGAACTCAGGAATATCTTTCTTCATTCCACTCCACGAGTAGATTTCCCTTAAGTCATGGTACATCTTAGCTAACCTTGGATGGATGGAATATCTAGAACTATGGGCCTCTGCCATGATCCTCTCTCTAATACCATCAATACAAGAAACACATAATCCGCCTTGATACCTCAATACTCCATCTCCCCCTTCGGCGAAAGCCATTACCTTCTGCTTATGTACATACTCCTCCAACTACAATAAAACAGGGTCTCAATCTTGTTTCTCAATCACCTATACTACTACAGATGATGCCGACCCATTTTGCACAAGAACTCATCCTTCGCCTGATTCATAAAATTAAACTCCCAATCGTGCAAGTCTATGGACTTTTTCGGCCGACTCTTTTTCTCCTCTTCCACATGGGAAGTGCTTCCCGTGGACAACCTTCTAAGAGCATCGTCAACCACATTAGGTTAACCTGGGTGGTACTGGATGCTCATGGTGTAGTGCTTAAGTAATTTAAGCCATCTTCTCTGCCTCAAGTTAAGCTCCTTTTGGGTGAAGACAGATTGCAGGGTCTTGTTGTCTGTGAATACAACATGTGCTACTTATAGGTAGTTGTAAGAACCCATTAGATATTTTAAAAACTGGTGTTGTCATTTCCTTAAAATATCCTTCCATAAATTTAGTAGGTATTTTGGACTATTCAATAACTAAAACTATATAGTTTATGGGTACGAAATGACGATGGTTACTACACCGTAGCTACTATTCTTTGTCCTTCCTTACTTTATTATTATTATTATTATTATTATTATTATTATTATTGTTGTTGTTGTTGTTGTTGTTGTTGTTATTATTATTGTTATTATTATTATTATTATGATTAATAGAAAGATCGGATATTCAGGGGACAAAAACTAGTGGGGAATTTTGGGCACTGAAATGATGAATCTCATTAAGGATTATTTTATTTATAAATAATGAATAAAAATTTTTAATGACTATAAAATTACAAGAAAGAGTGTTGATCCGTGTAGAGAATAGAGAATTGTAAGTGGACATAGCCTTCTTTCAAAATTGTGAAAACGTGTGGAACATATATCCACATATTATATATTAAATTTAGAGTGAAAGAAAAATAATGATGCTAGTAATAGGGGAGTAATTATGCCAATTATTGTGCTATGTAGTAATTATGCCCATTATGAATTATTATAATGAAAAATAATTATGTATATAAAAAGAAGAATAAGTGTTTTTGGCAAGACTCGCCTTAGGCAGTGCAACACAACAGACGACGTATTCAGGTAATTAATCCAATACTAATATGTTTTACACTTATTTGTAAGTTTTCCTATCCTTCTCTGAGACTAAGAATGAGTTATTAAGTATTCGCATGTTTTAATTTATGGAATAAGATCGTATTATGTGTTGAAAATGTTTCTCATAATATCTGTGTGGAAAACTTTAATAAGAGGTTATTTTTGAAAGCATGAAAACCCTAGATTAATTGTTAAATTATTAATTAGCATTAATTATAAAATAATTATTTTGTAGCTTGTTAATAAGTAAGAGATCCTAAAACAAAATAACTAAGTACAAACCAATCTGAAAATAAATCCAAATGGTATATTTAGAAACAATTCGCTC
Source organism: Solanum clarkiae (assembly GCA_011800125.2). NCBI lineage: Eukaryota > Viridiplantae > Streptophyta > Magnoliopsida > Solanales > Solanaceae > Solanum > Solanum clarkiae. The sequence continues at coordinate 4,998 of JAABOM020062752.1, read as the reverse complement.
ATAAATTTTCAGTAAGTTTTTGAACCACATGAATGTTTTGAAAAAAAAAATCATGTACCAATTTAAGCATCCTATATAACCAGCTGAAGCTCAAACGACTACATTCAGATATAATAAAATCGAGTTCCTCATAGAACAATAAGAAATGAAAAAGACAAGTTATAGTTTAAACTTGCTCTTTTCGTTTTATGTACAAACAAAATAAGGTAGAATAAGTTGGAAGAGCATATAAGTAGACAGATTAATAGATAGTCATTGAAAGTGCCAAATGTATTAAAAAAAAACTAATGCATGCAAGCCACATGTACAAGAGGCATACAAAGAAAATTTGTCTAAATAAGTAGACAAGCCCACATGTTAACATAACTTTTGTTTCAAAAAATGAGACCCAAATTATTCTTCTTTCTTGATAGAAGTAAAAATCAATATTTGGATGGATAGATATATTATTTGAATAGTAAGTGAATATTTCTTTGGTTACTAATTTAAACAAGAGGGTGTACAGCGTGTATCAGTTAAAAGGAAAGGTAGGAAATACTAATATATATTCACTTTAATCCATTAAGCTGCCTGTTTAAATTTCCTTCTATAAATTTGTACTTTTAATTTATTTTACCTCTAAATCTCTTCATTTTTGTGTCAAATTAATTCTTTAAGTTAATCATACTATCTAATACCACTCATAAAATTTATTCTCGGGAAGGATAAATAAAAGTATTAATTATGACACAAATGATGAAGTAAAATAGCTACTTTTGACATAATCTTGGGCATAAAATTTGGAATCGCAACTAAGAAGGAAAATGATCATTTAATAAAAATGTGGTGGAGAATTTTGATAATTATTGAGATAGATGATTAAATTATAATTGTAATTCATTATATAAAATACCTTTAGGTTGTTAATTAGAGGACTTGAGACTTAACTTTAGGCTTAATATTTTGAATTGTATTTATGAATTTGGATGAGTTGGATTAATCTAGGCATATAGTAATTTATGTGTTGATTTGAAATATTGTGGTAATACTTTATGTGACTAGATCGTGGTGCTATAGATTCTATCCAAAAAGGAAATGCCAAAGTATTAGATTGATCGAGATTTGACTAAGGCAAGTGGACCTTCAAAACTTTATAATTCTCGTAGAATTCTCAAATTTTCCTTTCTCCTATGTGTATAACATGAAATATTTTAATATTATATGAAATGAGATGATTAAAAATGTGAATACGAGTTGGTATATTGTTATGGTACTTGAATTGATAAATGTGGTGAAGTGATGAGAATTTTATATTTTTGAAATATATATATTATTGTGGTTGAAAATTATGAGTGGATTTGCTTGTGGAATTCATACCATGCTCATTCATTCCATGACATGCATATATGCATTGATTTTGGATATTGATATAGGTGAGGTGATAAAAAATAATATTGGGATCGAGGTCTTTAGCGGTCAACATATTGTGATGCCAAGGTAACATACCAGTAAATTTATATTATGATATCGAGGTAACATGCCGGCAAATTTATGATGATATTGTGATGTCGAGGTAACATGCCAGCGAATTTATAATGATATTGTGACACCGAGGTAACATGCCAGCAAATTTATGATGATATTGTGATGCCGAGGTCTTTGCCGGCAGTTATTGCATAATGCATTGCATATCACCCTTGCATACTATTGCATAGCATGGTGTTATTCCTTATGATTGATTGTGCTATCACGATTATCTTGTGTTTTGAAAATTGTGATATGCTGAAATACCATCTTTATTATGTATTATATATCATATATTGTTGGGTCGAAATAACTTTCTGTGCAGGTTATAGTCGTGGAGATCAACTGGGACGAAAGGAGTTTGTGTATTCTATTAGACTTTCTGGTTTTGTTAGTTGACTTATTGGGTACCGCGTCGTATTTGATACTCACCCCTTGCTTCTACACTCGTGTAGATGGTGAACCCGGGTAGTGAAAAGTAATTCCTTGATCCATTGAGGATTCCCAGGAGACGTAGAGAGGTAGTTGTTGTCATCTGACTGACTCTCTTGTTCCTATTTCTTCTGTACTTGTTCTATTCGAGAAGAAGGACATCTTGGACTTGTATTTCTTTGATTTTTTATATTATTAGTGTCTTGTACGCGTGACAACTAAATCCTTGGGTGCTATTTAAGTTGATGGAAATTTCTCAGTTTTAGTTATCTACTCTAGTTAAATTACTTCCGTGCGTTATGTTTATTATCCCTTTGAGTTAAGGCTGATTTTTTCTAGTAGGATTGAGCAAGTGTCATCATGCCTAATTTTTGGTTCGTGATAGATATGACCAGCGTTTCCCAACTGTTAGGAAGGGAACTGAGTAGTAGCAGTGCCTAAACTTCATCACCAAGTAGCATTTCTACAGACAACAACTGGTTGAACAAGCTCTGAAACTCATTGGTATGCTCGGCAACTGAAGTTCCAATTTTTAAGCTTCATATTGACTAAATGCCTCATAACAGGGCTTTATTCCAAGCCGTCTTGGCCTGGTACATGTCCTCAACTTCTTCTAGAGGGCATATGCATCTATCTCTTGTGCAACATGGTGGAAGATACTATGATCAATCCATTGACGGATTTGACCTATAGTTTTTCGATTTGATTTCTTCCATTCTAACTCCCTGGCGGGATTAGGTTTTTCACCTTTCAATTCAATAGGATCGAATAAATAGTTATAGTTTAGGAGATCTTCCATTCGAGGTCTCCACAACGTGTAGTTGGTGGCAGTGAGCATAACCATGGCTCCGGAAGATGATGTTGGCTCTTTTCTGGTCATTATCACCTTGCAATAACTTAATTCACCAAAATGAGATTGGATCTTGAAAAATAGAGCTCACCGTTACGTCCAGAATGGCAAAAAATATAGAATTGACACTTCGGTGCAAAAATTTCACTATTCGGGTAGAACAATAATTTCAAAAACTTTAGGGACCAAACTACAATATCAAAAAGATTAGGGGCCAAACTGTAATTTAAGAAAGATCATGGGCCAATCTGGCAGTTACTAAAAGTTGAGGGACTAAACTAAAATTTTAAAACACTTGATTAATAACAAATTTCATTAAATTGTAGTCGCGATCCATAATCATATGAAGCTATAGCTTTATTAAATAATACATCATTAATGTTTGCCAATTCTTCTAATTTTTAAAATTTAACACAAAATTCGAGTTTTAAGTTGGACTAGCTAGGGTACAGAATTGGACCTTTATTTGTTGAAAGCAGAATGCTTCACTGGGCATGTCATTCATATCTACTTGCTCATTGTATTGCATTTAAAGCTGACTAAATTAACAAACAAGTAGAGAATCAAGTTTTATAAGCTATATTGTATATTTTAACTTAAATTTAATATTTTTATTATTAGGGAAAAAAGAAAAACTATTCCAGAGAAAAGAAGTGTTGATATAAAAGACACACTTTCAATCTTCTTTAATTTACATATTCCTTTTATTATCTACTAATAGTAGTATTGTTTTTGTACATAATGAAGTCATAATAATCGAAGAATCAAGTCCAAAACAAATAAATGAAGAACAACTCTAGCATATGAAAGAGTGCTCAAACATGTATAATCTGATTTGCGTCGGAGGACAAAGACACCTTCACGGGTAATGAACCTATATATAATAAAAAGATTTTGTAAATAATCAATAATAATATAAGAGCTTTCAGTTGATAAATTACGATATCACAAAATAAATCTTATAAAAATATTACTTACAGTTATAATTTGCCCATCCTATCCTTTGCCGAGCCAAGTCATACACAATGCTCTTATCTTTAAGAGCAATATCTTTGAAAGAAAGAGATATAACTAATGTTAATCAGATTATCTACAGTTCTAAACTATCAATTCGAACGGCTAAATTATAATTCAAACAATGCAATTAGGGAATAAACAAAGGTATGTATTATATGATAAACCACATAAGGATATGTTTTCAGCATTCTGACTTCATAAATATTGCATTATAATATCATTGAAACTAACATAAGCAACTTTGTTTATCACAGTTAGCAAGTACTTGTAATTGATTTAGTCTACGACTAGAAAGTTAGAATATTGAATTAAGCAATAAAGTACAAAATTTAAATATTATTCAAAAATTAACCTCCTAAAATTGTTACGATCGGACTTCTTATTATCAAGAAGACACACCACTGAGCAGTATCTTCCTATTAACACATATAATAGAATAATTACCTATCGTTATAGTACATTAGAAAAAAGGTGACATGGTTAGTATGGAATATTTTAAATTATAAATACAAATTCAAATACTCACAAAAGAGCCCATATAAGTGAGGTACTATACTAGTCTTAAATCCATTGATACACCACCAGCAAAGTGAATAGTAACTCGTGGGAATATTTCTGCTACATTATTTGAGAAGTTGTTCATCAAATCATAAAAGAGATAAATTATATATGTAATAACTTGAATTGAATATTCACTTATTGAAATATAAATCAATGAACCGTGATGAAATTAAATAGCATGGTTGTACTCATGGTATGATTTTGTTGACAGAAGATAAAACAACATCAGTTTCTGTAAATTAATAAGTTTAAAAAGGAAAAGATAGTAAATTCGCTTGCTTCCTAATGGAATAGAAGAAATATTGGAATCGTATTTATTTGATCCACAAGAAGTTCCACAATACTCACTAAATATTTTAAAAATCAATTAATATCTTATCTATTTCAAAAATATATATAAAAATATATATAAAGTTTCATATATGAAAAAAATGTCATAAATAGATTTTTGAGCTAAATAACTGTCACGACCCAACCCAGGGACCGTGACTAGTGCCGGTTGGGCACCCAAACAATACCAAACCAAATTCCCAATCATATTAGTTAAGGATTCTACTGAAATTTTGGTAGAGTTTCCTCTGTTTTACTAACTACCCACACCTGCAAACAGAAAATCCAGCATGCCACAAACATTC
>JAABOM020062751.1:0-10061 GCA_011800125.2 Solanum clarkiae | reverse complement strand
TAAAATAAAATAAAGCCCCGTGAATGATTTGACACCGCGGAGGGTAAAAATTGGGTGTCAACAGATACATTATATAATTATTTATACAATATAGATACACAATTATGCACCTTTATATAATGTCAATATATTTCATACCAATTTATACAATAGCGACACAATTATATATAATTTATACAATATTGATACATGTTTACAAACTATTTATATATATTGATACACGTTTATACGGATGTATACAAAAGCGATACATAAAAAAATCGCGCGCACACACACACACACGCACGCACGCACTCACACACACATACTAGTCACGAGTGCCCATGCCCGCATGGACCCAACAAATATTTTTTAATCTCAATTTTTGAGATGTAAATAGATTTTTTGTATGCATTTTCAAAATTTTAAGTTATTAATTATTAGACCTAGAAGCAGTTGAAGAAATATAATCTAGTTGCTTTGAAAATATTAAATTACTAAGCCCGTAAGTCTTTTTAGCGGGTCTCATATCAATTTTTGTGATGCGAATATATTTTTTGTATGCATTTTTCAAAATTTTAAGTTATTAATTATTAGATCTAGAAGTAGCTGAAGCAATATAATCAAACAGATCTGGAAATATTAAATTACGGAACTCGCAAGTTCTTTTAGCGGGTCTCATATTGAAGCAGCCAAAGAAAATATAATCAAGTTTCTTTGAAAATATTAAATTAAGAAACTCACAAACATGAATAATCGAGTTGTTTTGAAATATTAAATTAAGAAACTCATAAAAATAATTTATCGTGACTAATATTGTAAAATCATAATTGAAGCAATATTGTAAAATAATTATAGCAGCTGAAGAAATATAATGAAACTGCTTTGAAAATATTAAATTAATGAACCCGCAAATTATTTTTGCGGGTCCCATATAATAGCAGTGAAAAACAGACAAGTTAAATAGATATGTTGACGAAGAGGTGCCTATTTGAGCAGCTTATTCGCTTTTCTTAGCAATGAGATGATATATAAGCCCCAAAAAATTTTAAAAATAAATTTATTAAAAAAATAACACAACTAAAAAATATATGAATTTTTTTCTTTTTTTGGAGAAAAGGAAAATTTTCTTTTTTATATAAAAAATAAGAGCAAAATAAAAAAATAAAAAAAATTAAAAAAAATGAATAAAAAGGATAAAATACATTGTATATTAGTATGTACTTTCTATTATTTTTTGACAAATTATATTATATAATCATGTATAGTTTCGCTGATTTTGAGCATGAGCTACTTTTTTTTATGTAAACTTTATATATATTTTTGTAATATTTTTTTATACAACCATTAAAAACACGTTAACTCAATAATTCTACAATAATAAACTAATACTATTTTTTTGGTCGGATTTATCGGTAAATATAAAAAAAAAAAACCAACGGAGAGGGCTTAGTTGGAAATCCATAAACCCTTCTAAAGCCCTAAATTTTGATTTATCAAATTTGTACTAATCCAGTTGTTTCCACCTTAACTAGAACAAATTGTGGTTTCAAGAAATCTACCTGGAAGAAAATGGACGCAATAGCCGCAGCTGAAGAGAGGATTGTATCAGAAAGATTAAGGCAAAAACTCAACGAAGTTAACACAGCTGCTCAAACCCAATTGGCTGGCATTCAAGACCACGTTGCTTTCACTCTTCAGGTTCTAACAATCTCTTCTCTCCCTCTCTATTTAATTACCTCCAAATTCATAATTGTATGTTTAATCTTTGTTAATTTTTAATGGGTATTTGCAGCAAGCTTATTACAGATGTGCTTACGAATGCTTTGATAGGAGAAGAAATCAAGAGGAGATTGGACGCTGTGTGGAGCACTGCAGTGTTCCTGTGCACAATGCTCAGAATCTTTTCCAGAATGAAATGGCTAAGTTTCAGGTAAACTTGATTTCTTTTGTCCTTGCTGTGTGAATTTGAGGTCATATCTCAACAATGAAACTGTGCTGCTTGTTACAAAGTTTAAGATAGAAATGAAGCCTTAGGTTATTCTTGGGCTCTTGTAAGTCGTACTTGTCCATACAGGTAGCCGGGTGTATAATTATGTTTTAGTGCTTGGTATGAGATTCTTCTTCTTACTAGTGTTGCTTGTTATTGGTATAGAGGAAAATATTTCAGTAGAAACGGTTTACCGTAGGGGAATCATTTTATAGCTTCCGGTTTGGTAAACATAGGTGGCACATGATGTTAAGGATAGGTTGTGAGAATAGTATTTTGGTGGTGTTGTGTAGTATTGAAGATTAAAAATCTTCACATGTTAGTTTTGCGCTTGAGAAGAAAAATAGTTTCTGCTAGTAAGTGATGAAACTTATTTCTCCTTGGTAGAAAAGATTGTTTTTATAAATTATTTTCCAGTAACCAACATTGAAAAACGATTTCATTTATGGAGTATATTTTCCTTGTAAATGTTTTCCATCATACCAAATTCAACACAAAACTGTCTATTTGGTGAAAATAGATTTATTTTGTTTATATTGGTGTAAGCATGAGATAGTTTAACACTGTCTCTTATAAAAATCTTGAAATGGACCGGTTGTTAGATGTGCCACCATGATGATTGAAGGTTTTAAAAGGAAATGAGGTAGGTCTAAAATTACATGGAGGGAAGCTATGTAAAAAGACTTATGGTCTTTCCCAATCGGTGTGGATAAAGCATAGTGGAACAGAGTATCCATGCAGGCGACACCAACACGTTTGATAAAGGTTTAGTTGTGATTTGTGCACTTACATTAGGCCTGGTATCTGCCAAGAATCTTTTTAGTTTAGTTTGAGATTTTTATGTCAGTAGCGATAAGATTGAAATTCAATGAATTTTTGGTTTAATAAAACCTTTAATTTGTCTGATTGAGTATTGGAATGAAGGAGACCAAGTGTAGTGGGGTTGATACAGAGTATTCATATAGCTGACCCTATCTAATTTGGAATGAGTTTTAGTTCTTTTTTAATTTGATAAAGTAGATAGGTTCATTTAAAGGCATCAAGAAGATGCAAGCTTCCAAGGATAGATCAGTTAAACTCACAAAAAATAAGGATTTATAGCTTCTTCCTAAAATATGAGCTAACCAAATCCGAGGGGAGTTCTAAGTGCCTGTTTGGTAGTTGGCTTATTTTAGGTTCTTTTAAGCCAAAATAGCTTTTCAGCAATTTTGAAATGTTTGGATAAAGTTAAAAAGTGCAAGCACTTATTTTTAAGGCAAAATAACAAAAATAAGCCAAAAGCCATACATTAGAAATCCTAACTTATGAATCATAAGCCAAAAGTCAATCTGGACGGGCTCTAGATTATTTACAGGGGTCAATTTGGACCAGCTAAAGAGGCTAACTAGACATGTGCCTCGCAAATGATTTCTAGAAGTTGAAATTCCATTAAAATATCTTTTATTCCTCTCTGTCCATAAACACCAAAAGGTAGCACGAAGGATCATCATCCAGAAACCCTGATGGCTTTGTCAACTTCCTGTGAACTCCAACTTTTAAAAGCATCCCTAACAGAGAAGGGCATGACCCAGGAAATGCCCAAAAAATCCCAGAAAGATATTCCAAAGGTCTTAGGCAACTGGGTAGTGCAGTAGAAAGTGTTTGACACTTCCTGTGTGCTTGTTGTAGAAGTAGCATCAGTTGGAAAGCTGGAATTTCTTTTTGGAGAGATTATCCTGTGTGAGGCATGAGTTGTGCAGTGCAGTCCAGCTGAAACAAATCACTTTGATAGGTAATTTCGTCTTGCTTATATGCTTTTATGGCCATTTGTCAATCATTGAGTTCCTTGACTGTGTAGTGGCCTTTTCTTGAGTTACCTCATTTCACATCTATCAGGCTCTTGGGGTGAAAAGGACTAAGGGGCAAGGCTGCAATCTGGCAAAAAGGGCCAAAATGCCATTTAGTTCCCAGTCATGTAGATTTCTCCTAAACCTTAGATGTCAAATATTGTCTAATCTGTTGGATGCTATGGTAGAATCTGGTTCAGCTGCAGTGATGTGCAATCTTGGGAAATCCTCCCCCAAAGTTGTATCTCCCAGCCATATATTCTCCCAAAAATTTGATGTGGGAGCCATTCCCCACTCTAAATCTGATGTTCTCAGCAAAATTATGCCAAAGTTTACTGATGCTTTTCCATAGAGCAACTCCATATGCATGTGCTGAAATTTTTGTGCGCCGGAGAGTAAGCTGACCATGTTTAGCTATTTTCCACAGTCCAAGTCTTCAGTTCTGTACCTCTGTAACCATTTCATCATCATACTTTAATCGTGGGCTGCAAGTTCTTTGTTACCCAGCCCCCCTGGGATTTAGGTTATGTCACTTTTGCCCATTTAGACAAATGGAACTTTTGATCCTTGTTGCCTTCCCATAGAAAATTCCTTCTAAGTCTGTCAATATCTCAGAGGATTTTTGCTTGAAAAGGGAATACAGACATATGATTAGTAGGATGTTGTCCATTACACTGTTAATCAGCGTTACTCTTCCTCCAAAAGAAAGATACTGCATTTGCTATGTTGATAGTATTTTTTCGAACTTCTCAATTATTCCCGACCAGATCTCGTTAGCCTTGAATTTTGCACCTAAAGGCAGCCCAAGATAAGTTGCTGGAAAGGAGCCTATGTTGCAATACATGCTTCCTGCTAGCTCTGCTAGATTGTGCACCGAATTTACTGGATAGATGGTGCTTTTTGAGATATTTGTATGTAATCAAGAGATAAATATTTACAGAATAAAATTTAGCTTAATCACTTGTGATCTATCTGCCCAACAAAATAGCAAAGTATCATCCGCATAAAGCAGATGTGAAACTGTACATTGTTTCCAGTGGGACTGGCTACTTTGTAGACTTCAAATTCATTGCAGTCAACATGCTTTCTGGAGCATCTTGCTAGACCTTCCATAGAAAGGATGAAAAGAAAGGGAGAGAGGGGGTATCCTTGCCTTATCCCTTTTTGAGGAGAGAGAACCTGCAGGCCCAAAGTTACCAGAGTTTCTTTTTTTTTAAAAAAAAAAATAAAAAACTGCAGGCCCTCTGTTAATGAGCAGAGAGTATTTTACTGTTGTTAGACTGAATCTGATCCACCTATTCCCAAATGCCATCCTTTTTTAAGAGATAAGACCAATTAAGCTTGTTAAAAGCTTTCTCTATGTTAAGTTTCCACAACAGCCCAATTCTCCTGATTTCAATATGACTGATGCGTCTGTGATCTTTTAGTTGTGTTGCCCCTTCCTTTTATGGATGAGGGCTTTAAAGGAAGCGTTATAGGACTTGCCATATGACAGTTGTGGTGAAAGTGGTTTAGGGCCCCGATTACTTCATATTTATGACTTCTCATGCCTTCTAGAAAAAGGCTATTGTGTATGTGTCAGGGCCGGCCGGCCGGGTGCCTTGTCAGGTGCACAAGCCTTGATGGTAGATAAATTTTCCTCCTCAAAATTCCTTTCCAGCAAGTCCCTTTCATCCAGAGAGATGGATGCCATATAAAGCTAACAGAGGGTCTCTAAGGTTCATTTTCAGAATATAGTTTCTGATAAAAACACAAAATTTCTTCTTTGATCAAAACTTTATCATCCATGATGATTTCACCTATTTTGAGTTCATCAATGGTGTTGTTCCTCCTGCGACCATTGGCAACTGTTTGATAGTATTTCATATTCCTATACCCCCTTTAAGCCACAAGTATATTGATTTTTGCCTTCAAAAATACTTCTTCAATTTTTGCTAGTTTTTGCAGTTCCAACTTGAGATATAGAGCTTTGAATTTTTCTTCTAGTGATTGTGCTCTATTATCTGAAGCCTGTTCAATAGCAGCTTATTCCTCCAATGCCCTGTTATCATTAGTGTCGATTTTTCCAAAAACCTCTCCATTCCAGTTTAAGATATCTTTCTTCAAGTATCTGAGCTTTTGGTATAAAACAAAATCTGGTGTCCCAATTAACAGAGTAACTTTTCCACTGCTTTGACCTTCTTGAAGAATCCCTCCTCCTCTAACCACATGTTTTCAAATTTGAAATAAGATCGATTTAGACTCCCAATCCCCACATTTTAAGAGGATAGGCCTGTGGTCGGAGACTACACTAGGGAGTGCTAATTGACTGATTGCATTAAAACAATCAGTCCATTCTGGGGATATCAAGAACGATCCCCACATTTTAAGAGGATAGGCCTGTGGTCAGAGACAACACTAGGGAGTGCTGATTGATTGATTGCATTAAAACAATCAGTCCATTCCGGGGGTATCAAGAATGTATCAATTCGTGATGCTTGAATTGGATCATCTTTTCTAGTCCAGGTGTAGACTGCCCTCTGCAAAGGCAAATCCATGAGGCGAAGGTCCGAGTTGGTGTCATTGAACTACTCGTAGCCCCGAACCTTCTTATGCAATTGTATCTCACTTTCAAAATGACAGACATCGAAGTCACCTCCTATGACCCAACTGTCCTCCCACAATCCTCTTATTGCTGCAACCTCATACCAAAGGTTTCTGTTTCAATGTTTGTATGAGGCCCATAAACTCCAGTGCAACACCCATCTGAAATTTTCATGCACACTTTCCAGCATACATGATATTGTATAGATTCCCTGTTGTGTGCTAATATTTTGCCAGCTCCTCTGGTTGCATAGAATGATGATGCCTCCCCTTGTACATTTACTTTTAATTCTCCCCAACTGGCCCATCTATTCCCCAGTAGGCGGACTTGTCATCTCTAATTGACATTTTTCATATGACCAATAAGAGTAATGAATTAGGCCAATATTGACTGTGACCTTAAAAGTTCCTCTAAGGTTATACGCCACTCTGTTGCTAAGTGCCTGTTTTTGTAGCTTGAAAGCTGAAAGTGGTGGCAAATAAACCAAGCTAGATATCATGTGAATTTGTACTAGTTTGTGCTTATTAGTTTCAATTTTCACAGATGGAAGAAATTGGAAGTAGGGTAAGTGAAGGCAGGGCTTCAAATGAAAGTTTACTCAACACTATCTCCAAATGACGTTGAAGTTAATGTTGATACTTCAAAGAAATGAAAAAGTCATGGTACCTAGGGCTGCTTGTTAGAAGCATTTTGATAAGTTCACTGACGAAAGTGGAGCTCCAAAAGCAAAATGCAAGTATTGTGGAAAAATTTATGTAGCTGCTAGGAAAGGTAATGGTACTATGACAATGGATAACCATTTGTTGAATAAGTATCCTAAATTTATCGTATTGTAGATGATGGTAAAAAATTAATAAGTTTTCTACCATCTCCAACTGAAGCAAAGGAAGGGATGATAAGCACTTGAAAATTTGACCAAGCACAAAGTAGGAGAGCTTTAGCCCAAAAGGTAATTGTTGACGAGCTACCATTTATTTTTGTTAAGAAAGAAGGTTTTAAGAACTTCATAAAAGTAACAGTGCCACAATTGCATATTCCTTCTCATAGAACCTTGACAAGAGATTGTTATGAACTCTACAGTGAACTAAAACAACTTTTTAAGAAGGTTTTCAAAGAAACATGTTCAAAAGTTTGTCTTACGACAGATATTTGGACCTCTATACAATGAAGTACCTACATGTGTGACAACCCACTTCATAGATAGAAAGTGGACTTTGCATGAAAGAATAATAAATTTTTGTCCTATTTCTAGTCATAAAGGCGAGGATTTGGTGGTTTTCATAACTAAATGCTTGCTTGAATGGGGTTTGGATGATGTGTTTACTATTACAATTGATAATGCTAGTTCTAATGTTGTTATGATCAAAGAAATGTCTAAGCAATTGAGTAATTGCGGAACTAACATAATGGGGGATTGACACCTTCATGTGAGGTGTATTACACACATTCTTAATCTTATTGTGCAAAATGGGTTAAAAGAAATTGGTAAGTCTATCAAGCGAGTGAGACAAGTTGTACATTAAACAATCTCCCGCAAGAATTAGAAAGTTTAAAGAATGTTGTGAATCTCAACAATGAAAAAAAGGAAGGGAGAAAGGAAGAGAATATTTCTCCCAGGCACAACTCCCAATGCTATTTCTCTCTCCTACTTCTTAGGAGAGAGAATCTCACTTTTTCCGGCAAACTCCACCGGAAACCACCCCTTTTTTTTCTCAAGCCAACAATAGTCACCCGCTGTGATTATTGATATTTCACCCGTTATTAGGATGGAGGAGAATCAAATTTATTTGAACTCTGGATTTAAGTCTTTCGATATCACCAGATGGGAAAACGATAAAGCTGAATGGTTCGAATGGGTAGAGAGAAGCAGAAAGACGATGCACAGGTCGTCCATGAACAGGAAGGTGCTGGAATGGATCTGTCTCTGCCTAAGAGAAGCTTCCAATTGGGAAAAAAAAAGGAGAATAGGAGGTGGAAACTAGTTGAGCAAGAGGCAATGCATTTCTGCATGAGGAAACATAATATGCATGGAAGGTTCATAAGCATTATCACAGTAAATAGAGGAGGAAGGTCAGGTTTAATCATCCCTGAGTTGGCATTGAATGCTGGGTGGTTGGAGATTGCATTGAAGATTGACAGATTCATTAAATGCAAGACGGTGAAGGAAAAATTACCCAGTACAAAAGTGTTGCTGGTTGCTCATACGCCAATGCTACACGAGATAGCAAATGGCAATCCAGGGACCTACGCAGCGCAGAGATCCAAAACAGGATGGGTCAGGTGGAAGTTCTTGATAAAATAAGTACCCAAGAGGATATTCTGTTATCTAGATGTCTGATCAGGTATTGCAAGGAGAAGAACCTGGAGAGGATAACTTTATCAGATATAAGAAGATGGTCATCAACCAACTGGAAGAAAGCCTTTGGAATCAACATTTACGAGCAGAATGATGCAAGGTTTATCTTCGAGTTCCCAAACAGAAATGTGGCAGAACAGATCATTAATGGCCATTGGCCCTGGAAGTCTTGTTATTTTAACCTGGAATGGTGGGAGCCAACAAAAGGATGCATTCCCAAAAATGTAACTGTTACAGAAACATGGATTAGGGTTTTGGGGATCCCTCTACACCTCTGGTCAAAAAAAGGTTTTCAAAGAGACAGGGTATATTGTGGAGGCTGGCTGGCCACCGAAGAAGAAACAGAGCTAAAGAATCATATGAAGTGGGCAAGGATTCTAGTAGCTAATGATGGCAGCAGTATCCCAAAAGAAGTGGAGGTTTCACGCAACGGAATTATATTTCACCTCGCAATCTGGTCGGAAAGCTTACCAAGATTTGAATCTTCGCCGGAAAATGATAAGGGGGGAAAAGAAAGCTATTACCCAGTCCAGAGGTTCACCCACGGAGTAAATCCCATCAAACTAGGGATTTGCACTTCTCTCAGCACGTGATAATGGCAGAGAAAGCTAAATCCACAACACGTGAGAGACATGTGAGTTTTTTAAATGAAAATATGGAGGGGGGTCATGGTGGGCCTAAGCCCAAGTCTCAGGGCAAAGGCCCAGATGTGGCAGGCTTTGTAATTTTCAATAAATTCCAAGAGGACATAAGGGCAACACAGAGCACTTTTGATTTTATCGAAGATTCAGCGGCTCAAGCGGTCATGCAAAATAATTCTCAGCTGCCAGAGAATAGTCTATCCTGTGCAATGTACTGGAGAAACCAAATGAGGTAATGGGGGATAAGGAACTGCAGAGAGTTGGGGAAGAGGCAGACTTCCAACTGGAAAAGATCGATAGCACTGTTGAAGAAGACCGAGTCACCAGTAGGGTGTCTACTCGAAATTCTGAAAGAGCATTAGTTAACTGGGAGAGTGAAGATGTAGAGCCTCTAATGATGCAACAACTTCTTATAACACAGGGCAAGGAAAAAGAGACATCCCACTGGGTGCAACAGAACCTTATTAAATTGGGGAAGATTTTTGGGATTGACTTCCGAGGTCATGAGGAGGAAGCCATAGAACTTCTGATGCAGATTGATAGCTGCAGACAAGCAAGGAAGCTGGAACAATGTAGTGAAATTAAGAAGCCTAAGACAAAAGGTGCTGAAGAATTAAAAAACTTGGTATGTTTTGATGTCAAGTTTAAAAGCTCAGGGAACAGAGGGAAGGGGAGGAGTACAAGT
>JAABOM020062750.1:0-10061 GCA_011800125.2 Solanum clarkiae | reverse complement strand
ACGGGCACGCACATGAGTTGTCCCACGTCAGATGGACCGTGCAGATGCACATGGCCTTCCACTTGGCCAAATTTTGGCTTCTCTGACATCTAGTCATACCGTCCACCTCACGTATGCCTCCAATTTCGAAAATGGCACTTGTACTCACCTGGAAGCACAAAGAAAAAATAAGAAATTTCATGACATATTAATTAAAGCTTTTTTCATGATTTTTATAATGCATAGGTTGCCTCCCATAGACCGTTTGATTTAACGTCGCGGCACGACGCATTGTCTTGACTACTCAGACTTCATCACGGAGTAAGATCTCTTTTTCTGAGGCCTCTTCTGCTGCACCCACATATTGCTTCACTTGCTGGCCATTTACCTTGAATCGATCCCCATTTCTGGTTGTAGTTCAATTGCACCATGGAGAAATACCTAGCTGATCAGGTATGGGCCAGACCACCTTGACTTAAGCTTGCCTGGGAAGAGCCTCAACCTAGAGTTGTATAAAAGTACCTTGTCACCAACACTAAAACTCCGATGAGCAATACGCTTATCATGTTGGATCTTCATCCTCTATTTGTACAATGGTGCACTCTCATATGCTTGGAGGAAAAACGCATCCAATCATTGATTTGGTCAAGTCTCAAGTCAGCAGCCTCCTCCCAATTCATGTTAAGCTTCTTTAAATCCCATAGTGCTTTGTGCTCTAACTCCATGGGCAGATGACAAGCTTTACCAAACACCAACTGATATGGAGACATACTAATGGGTGTCTTGTAAGTTGTCCTGTAGGCCCAACGTACATCGTCTAGCTTCCTCACCCAATCCGTCCGGGTAGCCTTCACAGACTTAGTTAAGATTTCCTTGATCTCTCTGTTTGACACTTCAACCTGTCTGCTAGTCTGCGGGTGATATGGTATGGCAACCTTGTGTTGTCGTACTCCATATTTTGCTTGCACCATATGAGAAACCTTATCACAGAAGTGAGAACCCTATCACTAATGATAGTTCTGGGTGTCCCAAATCTGGAAAAGATGTTTCGCCTAAAAAATTGGACAACATTCTTGCTCTCATTATTTGGCAATGCCACCGCCTCCACCCATTTGGAGACGTAGTCCACCGCCACCAGGATATACTTCATTCCATAAGAACTCATGAATAGGCCCATGAAGTCAATGCCCTAGATGTCAAAAATCTCTACCTCAAGAATAGGGGTCATGGGAAACTCTTGGCGCTTGGAGATGTTACCCTGTCGCTGGAACTAATCACACCCAGGCACCAAGTCATGGGCATCTTTATAGATGCTAGGCTAGTAGTACCCACATTGGACAATCTTCTTCACCATTCTGGCCTTACCATGATGACCCCCTACTGCGGATGAGTGACAGGCCTCCATTATGCTCAACATCTCCACCTTTAAAATGCACCACCTGATTACCCCATCTGCACATGTTCTGAACAAGTATGAGTCATCCCAGAAGTACTTGCACACATCAAATAGAAACTTTTTTCTCTGATGAGGTTTAAGGCCCTCTAGCATAATATCTCTCACCAGAAAGTTAGCAAAATCAGCAAACAAAGAATGAGGATAACAGAAGCTGCCAATACCTTCTCATCGAGAAAAGAATCATCAATGTACAACCAATCCTTCAGTCTTGACTCATTCTCCAATCTGGACGAGTAGTCTGCTACTTGGTTCTCAGATCTTTTTCTGTCTAGGACCTCAAAGTCAAACTCCTAAAGCAAGAGAACCTATCTGATCAACTGCGGCTTAGCATCTTTCTTAGCCATGAGGTATCTTAAGGATGCAGGGTTAGTATGCACTATTGATTTGGTGCCAACTAGTACTCCCAAAACTTTTCGAATGCATATACCATAACCAGCAATTCCTGCTCAATCACTGTATAGTTCTTTTTAGCATCATTGAGGGTCTTGCTGGCATCATAATAGGGTGGAAGATCTTGTTGCGCTTCTGTCCGAGCACAACACCTACAATAATTTTGCTTGCATCACATATTACCTCAAACGGTGCAATTCAGTCAGGTGCAACTACCACAGGCACGGAAATGATCTTTTGCTTCAGAGTCTCAAAAGGCATGCTTGCAGCTATCATCAAAGTGGAACTTTGCATCCTTCTCCAATAGCATGCATAAGGGGTGTCCAATCTTAGAGAAGTATTTAATAAATCGGCGATAGAAATCGGCATGCCCAAGGCAACTCCGGACCCCCTTTATAGATATGGGGGGCGGCAGTTTCTTAATTACCTCGATCTTCGCTTTATCCACTTCTATTCCATTCTCAGAAATCTTATGGCCAAGAACTATCCCCTTTTTGACCATGAAGTAGCATTTCTCCCAATTTAGCACCATGTTAGCCTCCTTACAATGCTGTAGTGCCCTGCTAAGATTCAACAGACATGTATCGAAGGACACCTACTACAGAGAAGTCATCCATAAATACCTCGAGGGTGTCTTTAACCATGTCAAAAAAGATTGACATCATACAGCATTGGAAGGTGGCTGGGGAATTGCACAGCCGAAGGGCATCCTTTTAAAAGCAAACATCTTATACGGGCAAGTGAAGGTAGTCTTCTCCTGATCCTTCGGGGCTATGGATATCTGATTATAGCCCGAGTACCCGTCCAAGAAGCAGTACCACCCTCTACCTGGTAACTTGTCTAACATCTGGTCTACGAAGGGCATGGGGAAATGGTCCTTCAAGGTCCATTTATTCGGCTTCCGGTAGTCCATGCACACTCGCCATCCAATCACGGGTCTCAACAGTACCAACTCATTTTTGTCATTTGTAACCACGATCATGCCCCTCTTCTTCAGGACACACTGCACTGGACTAACCCATTTACTATTAGAAACGGGGTATATCACCCAAAATATCCACCCACTTGATAATCTCCTTTTTCACCACCTTTTGCATAGGTGGGTTTAGCCTGCGCTGATGCTCAATGCTAGGCACACAGTTGTCCTCCAATTTTATCATGTGCATACATATCCCTAGAGGAATCTTTATGATATTTGCAATGTTCCAACCAATAGCTAGCTTGAACTTTTGGAGGACCCCCAACAATGCCTCCACCTGATTTTCATGAAGATCTGCAGTTACAATCACAGGAAGAGTGTTGTGAGTTCCTAAAAATACATACCTGAGGTGTTGGGTAGCTCCTTGAGCTTCACAGCTGGAGGCTCATATAGATGGTTTAGCAGGCAGTGTAGACCTGTTCTGCAAATCTAAGTCCAACTTTCTGGGGACAAATGGCCTGGTTCCCCTACCTGGCAGCGCATTCACAGTGTTATCATAACCACTAATAACATCATCTGGGAAGTTCATCAGCACCATTGCTAGTGTGTCTACACTCATTGTTTCGTCTAGTAGGATCTCAGATATACAATCATCTTCAACATCTAGGATGGACATCACTGCCACCTCTTTAGGTTGCTTCATTGCAGCACAGACATTGAATTTCACCTCTTCCGTGTTGAGTCTGAATGTTAGCTCCCTTTGCTCCACGTCTACCAATGCCCTGCCAGTGGCCAAAAATGGTCTCCCAAGGATGATGTGAACCTCAAAATCCACCTGACAGTCTGGAATAGCAAAGTCTACAGGAAAGATGAACCGACCCACATGAACCAGAAAATCGCATAGAATCCCCGGGGGCCGCTTTACCAATCTATCCGCCATGAGTAGCCACATTGTAGTGGGTAAGGGGTATCCTAAGCCCAGCTACGTGTAGACCACCTGCGACATCTAGTTGATGCTGGCACCCAGATCACAGAGAGCTCTAGCAAAATAAAATGCTCCAATGGTACAGGGGATGGTGAAAGCTCTCGGATCTTCCTTATTTTCTACAAGAGATCTTGTGGCGATGACACTACAATGGTGGAGATTTTTCACTGGCTAGATCTTGGATGTCCTCTTCTTACTAAGTCTTTCGCAAACTTAGCGTAGCCTGGCATCTGCTCAAGTGCCTCTACTAGAGGAATATTCACTGAAATTTCCTTTAGCATGGACAAAAATTTCTAAAACTTGCCATCTGCAACCTCTGTGGGAATAATGGTGGTGGCTTAGGAATGGCTGACAGAGATTGGGTCAGTGTTGGTGTCATCTCAGGCTCTTTAGTACCCTCAGTCTCTGCTGGTGTTACTTCCACCTCATCACTCAAGTCATCAACATGCTCCTCCACGAGGTTAGGCATCTAGACTGTAGCTTCATGTAAACCTACATTTCTGGGCACAACAGGGTCAGAGAGTACCTATCGCTCGTCGTGGTTACGACCATGCAATGGCAATCATTCCTTGGGTTTTGAATAGTGTCGCTTGGCAGTGACCCAGATTTTCTCTGGTTTGTGGCTGCTGACAATTGACCCATCTGCTGCTCTAATTGCTTGATCAAGGTGGAATGCGAGTCGACCAACTGTCGAACATTGGACATATCCCCTTTTATATCTCGCATCCCTACCTCTATGGACTCAACCTTACTAAGTACCTTTGCCATAATTTCTTCTAACTTTGAGTTTCCACCACTATCGTTCTGACACTCATGGTTCCTATAATCATCTCTATTCTGCCAATTTCCTTGATAGTTTTGATCACGACCATAGTTCCGACCTTGATTACCAGCGTCATATGGCTGGTAACCGCCCTGGCTGCCTAAGTAGTTTGCCTCTTCGTCAAAGTTGTAGCCTTCTTCATCATGCCTAGGCATTGCGTCTACAACTTTTACCTTTTCTGCTCTTCCTAAGAAATGCTTTGCCAGCAAGTCTAGTTGGATCTTCATGTGTGCCATGTCTTGATCCCATTCCTACTCCTTTATCGCTGTTCCTTCGTCATTTCAAAGATGAGCCCTGAACAGTCTCCATATCAAGTGTACCATGCTCTATTGTTCTTGTCTGCATGGTCTAAGATCACCACGATGTTTGGGAAAGTCCTAGACATGTATGATCCCCCACAAGCAGCATCAACAATCGACTTCATCACAAAATTGCAGGAGTCGTAGAAGACTTTCTTCAAATGCTCATCTGTGAGGAGATGATTGGGACACTACTTAAGCTTCTGCCTGAATCTCTCCTAAGTCTCCTGTAGTGCTTCAGTCAGCAGTTGCTTGTGAGACCCATTGTCATCTGCGATTTTGAGCTATTTTGATCCAAGGAATAATCTCTCCAAGAATGCCTCCTTTAACTCTCCCCAAGTGCGGATGGAATCATGTGGAAGATCATTCAGCCACTTAGTAGTCGCACCGAAAACAGAAAATGAGAATAACTGCAACCTAATTGCATACTGACTGACCCCAGGAATTTCAGACGATTGTCATGTTGGCAGAAAGTGAAGGATGTGCTGACTTACACCCTCAGTTACTGCTCCACTGAATAACCCTTTCAACTGCAGCATCTGCAGCATAGTGCTAGTGATAGCGAACTTAACACCCGCGGGCAGTGGGGGAAGTACGATCGCTCCAGTTGTCCCAGCACCCTCATCATCATGTGGGGCGGCTAATGCACTTAGGGTCTTACACCGTGTAGTGGCACTTGCCTAAGTGGTGCTGCTGGAGATACCTCATTGCCAGTATTTTCATCATTATCTAGACTGTCGTTACCCCCACCTGCAGGGTTTACCGCTAATTCTCTCTGTCTAGATGCTTCGCATTCTTGGGCATTCATTCTGTGAATTGATTTAGTGAGCTCAGGTCGTAGAGAACAAGTTCTTTACCCTTGCTACGGGTGTTTGGTGTGCACCGCTGGCTCCCTACCAAGAAACAAAAACAAGAAACAAAAGTAAAATTAGGGACTGATATTATAAATTGAAAATAGAAACTAATAGACTATTACTTTGCTGAATTCCCCGGCAAAGGCGCCAAAATTTGATACGCCCAAATTTACACTCCAAACAGAATAATAAAGCGGTCACTGATCAAATATAGAACTCAACAAGAGTTGAGGTCAATCCCATAGGGAATGCATAAGAATATATTTATTAGCACTGGTTTCTAATGTAATATATATTCCCGAAACAAAAGTGCATAAAGTAAATATGGGGGGGTTTGGTTTTCAACACTAATTAACTAAAGAAAACAATAAATGAGAGCAAGAACAACAATATTTCAATCAATTTATGTGAGGCTAGGATTGTGTTCCCATGATATCTAATGTTATAGCCAAATCTAGTGGTAAACTCGTTCATGATTACGTATATAAGATCAACAAGTTATGTAACATTTCATTCACCTCTCGGTCCCTCTTAAATGCATATCATTCATCACCTTTTGGCCTCAAAATGTCTACATACTAACCCTTGTTGTTTATCCGTAATACTCTCACTTTTCGTTCTCAAGTACTTAGACTGGGTTAAAAACCTCAAATTTTCGTCATAGAAATCTTTTCCTAATCAAAACATCCTTTTCAGGCATGCAAAGAATAGAGGTTTACCCTAATGCGTCGACTCATCAAGGAAGTAATTAAAATGAAGATTACTATGACATATACACTAATCAATCCCAAGACTTACCCCCTATTCGCCTATTTTATTAATTTGTCATGGTTCTCACAACCCTAGTTATGGGTTTAGCCTAACATATTAAATGAATAATGCTCGCAATGATACAAGGAATTCGTAATAGAAAAACTTACTATTGAAGAATCGATGAAGCCACAATCTACAAACTCGAATTCGATAAGCAAAATCCTTAAATCTTATGAGATCTCTGAGAAAATAATATTTTCAATGTTTTCTAGGTCAAGCCATCCTGTACTCACTAAAAAACTAAATAAAATAACCATTTATATATAAAGAAAACCTAATCCTAATTAAAATAGGAAAAATCTATCGGCATGGACACTAGTCACCACACAGCCCGTGTGATGGTAGATGGACCATCAAATGGTCTGTGTGGTTGTCCTTAGCCTTGCTTCACTGCTTCTCATGTACTACTACATGCTCAGGCAAACGATCCGTGTGAAGTGAGACGATTCGTGAGATGGGCCGTCTGTCGTGCCTTTGCCATTTTTGCTTAACTTCTCTCACACGCCTCCACGTCACGGGCCATGGTTGATCACACAATCTGTGACATGCACCGTCTGACCTATCTAAGCCTATTTTTGCTGGCTTTTCCATGATGTCACCTTCACGTCAATCACAGGGGACATGGGATGGATCGTCATACGCTCAACAACTTGTGAAACGAGCTGTCTCTTTCTACTTTGCCAAAATCTTCCAACCTTCGAAGGTACCATCTTCACGTCGCTTTGATGAGCCTTATAACGACCCGTTTGACGTCCCACGGTCCGTGACACATGCCATGGGACTTTCCTTCACCAATTAGCGACTGCCATCATCCAAGTGTGAGGCCACGATGGGCCTCACCGTCCATATGGATGTACACGAGCCATGTAGGCCCCCGTGTGCCCACACCTGGGTCCATTTTGGCTCCTCTATACACTATTTTTCATCCTTTTTCTTTCGTATTCTTATTTCTTCCGTGCCTTAGTCTTTTTCCTGAAAAACAACAAAAACAAACATCAAAATAACAAGTTTTCTTGGGAACGCGCAATAATTCTTTATTTAAAGTGTTATGCAAGTCGTATTTCTACGACTCATCATTTATTCATGTTAATTATTTCTTTTTTTCATTTTATTAGCATTCTATAAAGTTACACTATTGTCCTGCTATGCCAAAATGTTGGAAAAGAGACATTTAATTTATTAGCCTTTTTTCTTGGATAAATCAAAATCGAATGGTTAAGGATCAAAAATCAACAATCAAAAATCAGTAATAAATAAATCGAAAAAAATTAATCGATGGGTATCCCTTGAGTGGGTGCAAAATAGACTCTTTTAATATAGCTTATCTTGTCATGTTCATTGATCAAGATTAGGCATGCCCATGTTCTCCAAAGGAGGAGATCATGACTCTGATGCACCCCTTTGTCTTAACTTTCGTCACCATATGACTACAAACTACAAATGTCTGGATGACTCTAGCTGTGTACTTATACTAATCGTGAAGAAGTTAGCTGTCAAAGGTCCAGTAGAGTCTGCCCTCAGAATCCTCTTGAAGTTCCAATCTTTGGTAGTAACAGAGTCCTCAAGAGATGAATTTCAAAATTTCAAAGTGTAGCAAAAACAGTGTGTCTGCACGTTTGTGGCACGACATACCAGTGCCTTATTTCTGTCCAGTTTTGTTGTTACAGTCCAAGGCCTTTGGGTCTTGGGCCTAAGACTTCCCATATGTGAAAATACCTATACTTAGCCATTTTCACCCTGATACCATTCTAAACATTCCCTAATACTCATTGAAACACTTAGACTCATATTTCTCTCAAAATCAAGGTTCCAAATCTCATCTGGATCTTAAGGTTTTCCTTGAAACCTCAAGTATCCATCTCCAATTTTCATCAACTTTACCTCCAAAGCTAAGGTATGTGGGTTTCTTTCATGGGTTCTTGCACACTATGTTGGGGTTTATGAAATTGTGACTATTTTACTATGTTTTTGGCTATGAATCTTTGATCTATCTTAAGATTTGATGAAAGATTTTGATATATTGCTTAAGGGTGTTATCAAGTATATATTGATGGTTTTACATTGGATTTTCTAGCATGATAACACTTTTGAATTGCATGATTTACACTAGCATTACACACCCGCCAAATGTTCGATAAAATGCCTTTTAAGGATTCTTTAAGTTTTGATGATCTATTGGTAGAGTTATGATTCAAACGACTCTATGATGATTATGAGCTCTCCAAAAGATGTGTTTAAATCATGAAAATGTTGATGATGTTGTAGGGCCAGATTAAGCCCCTTTCTTAAGATTATGCCTCTTGTGAGCCTTTGATGTTGGTGTTAATGAAAGGATAATATTGGGGATGACCCATTCCTATGATTGAAGTTAGGCTCACCATTTGAGGTCAATGATGTTGAGAGCTACTTGTGCCATATATCTATGTTTATTGCTAGTTATTATGGTATGATTATCTTATATATTTCATGGGATTAGACTTGGCACCAAGTGGACTAGAGGTGAGTCCCCAAGTCCTAGAACCACGTGCTACTTTCCAGTCTATCTTCAAAAGTAGAGAAGGTTTAGCGGTCAGCAAGAAACTCCTCAATCAAGATGAATGAGACCTTTCATGGAAGTCTTAGTTGGACTCTACACTGCTACGCACCTTACGTCGGTCTAGATGATAACAAGGCCTTTATTCCTCATGAAGAAGGAGTAGAGACCTAGCTTTCTTCTGTCAGTTAAAATGGTTTGCTATACCTTTTGTCCTTGAGAATCGGCTGGGTATAGCGGGAAAGAGTTTGACGATCTAGTTACATATCACATAAGATGGGTACTCCCGATATTGTCTTGGGATTAGAGCCGAGTTCCAAAATCTTTAAGAGGTGAGTACCCTAAATATGAGGGCTTGCGGTTAGTACCCGAGTTCAAGCTTGAGGCAAGTACCCGAGTCCAAGAACTAGAGGCGAGTACTCAAATCACACAAGGCTTAGTGGATCCACTTAGGCATTAGGAGGTTCACCTTGGCAAGTAACTTCCCCCTTTCTTCTGATGTAGGGTTGACATCGGGATTCCAAGTTGTAGCTCACTTGGACTTATTTTATGTCGGTTGAGGTTTCTTCCCACACTATGTAATATAAACTTTACAAGTTTATCTGGATTGTAAGCATGGTTTTACTTCAAACATCATTCATACATGTCATATTGTTAGTTTGTTATTCACTGCTTATGATAATGCATTTTGTATATGATGCCTATCTCTTGTTGCATTGCATCCCACATACTTAGTACATACATATGTACTAACGCATACTCTATGCCTACATGATGTCACCATGCAGGAACGAGTGCACCGCTTGATCATCTACCTCATCAACGTGGCTAGTACGATTGTCTCGCAAGCTTGTTGGTGAGTCCTCCATGCTGGGGACATTGCTTATGATCTCTTGATATGCTCTCAAAAGTGTACACAATGGCCATTGCTAGCCCAATAACATTTTTAGTAGAGAAATTATTTTTTGTCAACAAATTTTTAGAAGAATAAGGAGTTTTCCAAATCAACT
>JAABOM020062749.1:0-10062 GCA_011800125.2 Solanum clarkiae | reverse complement strand
GCATCGAATTCGTCCTACAAGAGTCTCATTTTAGTGAAGTAATTAGAAATAGTCATGTTACCTTGATTCAAAGTACAAATTTCTCGATGGAGTTGATAGCTTCTAGAGCCATCAACTTTGTTGAACCACTCACTAAGGTCTGCCCACACCATCGCTGCATCCGAAGCATACACAATCCCGCTCAATAACTCCTTTAAAACTGTGTTCATGATCCACGCGAGCACAAGGGCGTTACACTTCTCCCACTGCTCCTCCAATTCAGGTCCATACTGATCCCTTGTGCATGTGCCGAGGACAAAACCGAGCTTACTTTTTGTGCGGAGAGTGATCATTATCGACCTACTCCAAATCGAGTAATTTTCAGTGCCTGTGAGTTGCACTGAGGTTAGGACGCTACCTAGAGTATCCGATGGATAGAGGTACAATGGCTGGCTATGATTCCTTAAAATCTGATCAAGAGTTTCAGTCGGAGTTTCATGC
Source organism: Solanum clarkiae (assembly GCA_011800125.2). Taxonomy (NCBI): domain Eukaryota; kingdom Viridiplantae; phylum Streptophyta; class Magnoliopsida; order Solanales; family Solanaceae; genus Solanum; species Solanum clarkiae. The sequence continues at coordinate 9,582 of JAABOM020062749.1, read as the reverse complement.
AGAGCTTCCTCTGCACTCGAACTAGAAGTCGCTGTAGATTCCATCCTCTTTGAGCTGCGTCAATGGCGATTATGAGAAATTAGGGTTAGGGTTCACCGACTCACTTCGAGACCTCACGCTGTGTCTATCAACTACCTCTGCGACGAATAAATTGAAGCTCTACCTGCATGCTCTGATACCATATAGAATTCACAGGATTATTGATACAGCAGAGGAGATGATGAGGGATCAAGAGAGAGAGAGAACTGGAGAAAGTTGAGAGAATATTGAACAATCTGATTTTGGGGAAATAATATGTACAGTACTTTCAATTCTCACATGTGTGTATGTATATATATACATAGCTATCCTCTTGTTAACTATTGTGTACATCACCACACAGAATCATTCCTATACTAAAATTACCTTAACTAACTAACTAATTGTTTTACATTAGAAAACTAATACTAATCCTCAATAAAAAGGAAGGAGTATTATTGAGAATCTTCTATTGGTTCAGGAGACCATCAACGATATCAATAGAAGAAATAGGCACAAAAATGTGGTTGTAAAGCTAGACATAACCAGGCTTATGATAGGGTGTCCTGGATATATCTTACCAAGGTGCTAATAAGATGTGGTTTCTCAGAAGTGGTCATTGACATGGTGTGGAGACTAGTATCCACCAACCACGATGCTTATCCTAAATCACTAATCACAAAGATACTAGTAAAGTATGAATGCGCCAAATACAATCTACCTAGGACCTGAAAGTCACCTGTACAAAGCTACTATAAACTCAAAACAAGAGTAAGAAAATATATACATAGCCATAAATATAATCCAGAATGAGTTCCTGCATATACAAGCCAACTATAATGTACACGACTAGTATCTGAATACAAATGACGGCCCAAAGAATAGAAGGAGTCTGTAAGATATTCCAAAACTGCTAGTGTGCACCAAATGTCTCTTGTAGCTGCTACAAAGCTCCTAACGCAACGCTCGTATCCTATACCTGGAGTCGCACCACGAGCAGATGCGGAAATGTAGGGGTGAGTTCTGGTAAAAGGCATCTAGTAGGCATCATTGGCCGACTGAGTGAAATACAGTAAGCATAGAAAGACCAAATGTAGGAACTTTAGTAAAGCTAGCAATCTAAACTCAAGTCAATAGTGAGATTGTTTGTGACATCCTAGTATCCCAATGGTAGAACCAAGCAGTGTACCAACCCAACTGACAGAATCCCAGCTGAAACCTACCATAAATATCATACGATCAAGGTATTGGGTTGTACGTGTGTGTAAGTCCCTAATATCTATGTTTGTTCTCCCCTAGAGCCCCCATAAGCCTAGAAGGTACACCCACGCACAACCAGGGTGTAGGATGGTATCTTGGCAGAACTCATATAAAACAGTGCAACCCATGCTAGGAGCATGGCATCTGAACCTTGATTCTGTGTCAGAACATGACACTCGATCCCATGTTGGGACATGACACTCGATCTTATGTCAGAATATGATATCCGATCCTGTGTCGGAACGTGACATCTGATCCAAGTATATACATATATAACAGTGGGATGAATCCCTTGTAGGAGAATGAATTCCCCATCATCGTGACAGAAGGAGTCATCCGATCCAGAAATATATATCGTATTAGTACGTGACATCTGATTCCTTCACAGTTTAATGGTGCTAGCCCAACCAATATAACAACTACAGCTATTATAGTACTCAAAATACCATCGTGCATTTCACTCAATTCCGATAAGAAACGACTGAGATATCACAACATGAAGTTTTAAAATATTTTACAATAATATACACAACAAAACAGTGATTTTTTACTGCAAAATGCAAGCCAAAGATGAAAGCCAAGGTCCCCACAATGTTCCTCACGAAATTTCGTACAATTTAGCCAAATTTAATTGAAATTCAGTTCCAAACGGCAAAGATATCAGTATCCGAAGTTTTCAGTAACTAATATCAATATGTAGTAGAAAAACCAGCAAATTTACCTTGAATAACATGCCAAAAATATACAAGTTAGCCTTTTGAATCACCCAAATTGGATGAAAATTGAGCTAACAAATGACATGGGAAGTTGAGGCAATATACACACACACATGACTACAACAACCTCAGCATGCCATGTGGCAGCCTGAGGTGCAGCCGCATCATCTTCCTGGTCACATCGCTGAGCTGAGCCACATGGCAGCCCCATAAAATGCCACATAACCCCTCATTTTTAGTAATCTTTCAATCCCTTTTTTCAATATTTTGGGCTCGTTCGGACTTTGACTTTTACAAATGAACTATGTAACCTTAATAATTTTGGCGTTTCAGATCCAACGACATAGACAAAATTTCCACTGGAGGAAGTTACCATTCGATGTGGGTCCCACTCCCTTTTATGTAGCTTTTAACGAAAAGCTCCGAGGGGGTCAAATTGCATCCAGAAGTCCCTTATGCCAAATGAAGGGTCGCTTTAGGACAAACTCGACATTCTGAAGCTTATTACGCTATCAAAATTATCATTTGAGCACGTTTCCTGATGATGTTGACTAAATTCAACTATTGATCGGTTTCCTCTCAGGAATCGACGGTACAACCTGACCTTTGCTTGAAGTTTTCTCGCGCGACATATCTGAGGAGAGGAAAACACTACTAGATTTCCAAGAGGTCGACAGACCATATTGCACGAATAGAATCAACAACAATGGATTTTCCTACTCATCCTGTAGCCCCCTGAAGATAGGTTGCAAACGTCTTCGCACCCATCTGCCGGACTCTACTAGACGACAACTCTGTACAAATGAGACCAGTATATCTAAATCTTTGATACCACCTTGTCACTCCGACTTTTCAGGTCATGATGACGCTTGTTAGATCCTTCCTACAGGCAAGCCAACCCAAAACCCACGGTACTTGTCTTGAATCACTAATTATAAAGATACTAGCAACATATGAATACAGCAAACACAATCTACCCTAGAACTGGAAGTTACTTCTATAGAGCTACTTAACTCAAAACCAGAGTAAGAAAATATATACATAGCCATAAATATAATCCAGAATGAGCTCCTAAATATACAAGCCAACTATAATGTACAGGGCCCATGTCTGAATATAAAAGACAGCCCAAAAAATAGAAGGAGATTGTAAGATATCCCAACTAGTGTGCACCGAATGTCTCTTGTAGCTGCTATAAAGTTCATAGCTCGACACTTGCAGCCTATACCTAGACCTACACCATGAGTAAATGAAAAGATATAGGGGTAAGTGCCGGTGGAAGACACCTAGTAGGTATCATCAACCGACTGAGTGAAATACAGTAAGCATAGAAAGACCAAATATAAGACCTGTAGTAAAGCTAATAATCTGAACTCAGGTCAATAGTGAGCATGTCTATGACATCCTAGTATCCCAATGGCAGAACCAAGTAAGTTATACCAACCCAATCGACATAATACCAGGCGAAACCCTACCCCTAATATCACACAATCAAGGTATCGGGTTGTACATGGGCATGAGGCCCTAATATCTATGTCTGTATGCCTCTAGAGCTCCTATAAGCCCAGAAACCAAGGTGTAGGATGATATCTTGGTAGATCTCATATAAAATAGTGCAACCAATGCTGGCTTGTTACATCAGAATCCTGATCTAGTGTTAGAACGTAACACCGAATCCTATATTAGAACGTGACACCCGATCCTGTGTTAGAACGTGACACTCGATCTAAGTAGTTACATATATAATGGTGCAACAAATCCCTCGTGAGAGAATAAATCCCCCTCATCATGATGGATTAAGTCATAAATGTATATCATATTGGTATGTGACACCTGATCTAGAAATGTATATTGTGTCGGTATGTAATACTTGATCCAGAAATATATATCATGTCAGTACATGACACCCCATCCAAAAATATATATCATGTCAGGCCGTAACACCTGACCTTGTAGACCTCCCAAACCCCTTCGTGCATATGTAACTGTGTGGCTCTATGTATAGTACCTTTAGGACAACATCGTCTTAAGCCTAAGCTAAGGCCCAAAGAGAATAGATAATCAGAGGTGTGTAACCTATCCAGAATCATACTAGAGTCTAGCTGATACAAATGATACCCATCAAGGCAACTATAGTGCTGTCCCATTATAATTTGCCAATCTTTAGGACAAGATAGTAGTCTCAAGGACTAACTCATATAGACAGTATCTCAACCATAGATCACGCAACGAAACCTCTTAGATAAAGTATACATCTCCCTAGTAAAATCATATCCCCGTCTCTAACCCACCAAATGTTCAACATTATCATGTCTTATGTCAATCGAGTCATAGTGCTCAGTCAAAATCACAACCAATAGTACTTTCCAGAATACAGAGTGTTTCCCCAGTACCAGGTAAGTTTAACATGTATACCAGTGACTAAGTAAATATATATATCAAAAAAAGTAATATATATATAGGGTCACATCTGACCATATATATGTTGGAAGTAAGAGGCTATATATTAGAGAAGAGCTACTTATATAGGTGGAAAGGATATTGAGAAGAATGGAGAGAACTTATATTATATTGATCGTGAACCTTTTCTTTTTTTTTTGCTTGATTTCAAATGAGGGGAGAACACCCCTATATTTACTAGTACAAGGAATGTTCTAGGATCTGCATCCACTAACTAGTATCTAGATAGTTCTTCTCTAGATATTATCATGGATATTTCTAGACTAGAGATTTTACAAGATATTTCTAGATACTTTGACCCTACTACTCATTACAAGATACTTCTAGATAATAGACTATTTATTGGACCAATACTTGCAAGTCCAATATAAAAAATCAAAGCCCAAATCAAGTTTAGTTTTCAACAATATACGCGTATATCACAATCGAGCCAGCCACAAGTACTCAGATTAAACATGGAAATCTAGCTATTATGTACAACATGTATCTAGAACAACTAGTGTTGTTAGAATTATATACATTAGTATAAGTACGCAGTATAGATTACAATCAACAATTCAGACCCACAAGCATTATATATCAATAGCATCAGGCTACACACACATAACCAAGTATCAAGCAATGTATACGTACCAATCACAAGGTATAAGTTCATATTTAACCTTTGTCAAGCTCCTTCATAGTTTAACGGTGCAAATCCCTAGCTAGTATAACAATTACAGCTATTATAGTACTCAAAACAGTCGTCACAAGTCCATCTCATCCCGTATAGCCTATACTTAGTAACCCCCAACAACATACAAGTGCACATCACATATTTCAACACAGTCTAAGGAGGGGAGAACCTTAAACAGTATATAATTATGGCATAAGTAGCCAACCACCAGAAGCATATCAAGTAGAGATCAAGTATCAACATTAATAATGCCACCAGCTCTTAAACAAACAACTATATATACACAAGTAGCATCAATGCTTAACTTAACTCAGTCCCGCTCTATCTCACCTTTACGACCCTTCATAGAAGTATTTCCAGCTCACAAAACCTCAACGCTAGCTAATAGAATAGATGCAGGTAATACAAAATCCAAACGATATATTCTAGCCTCAACAACATATATACATATCTTAAAACTTTTAACAACAACATGCTCTCACTAACAAGGCAACAACCAAGATGGTATAACAGTTACAAATAGTACAGTACTTACTACAGTAATCACCAGCCCACTTTATCATATTAGAGTTTACTCAGAAAATCCCAACTATACACAACCATATACCACGTATTTCAACTCAATCTGGGGGAAGGGAGAAAGCCTAGTCTACTTGGAAGGCGAATCTATGTGCTTCGGATCAATCCACTTGAGCTTTAACTCTCTCATCACCTCCAAATGTTGTTCAGCTATCAAAACATGAATCACAACATAAATACGACTGTTCTAGCTATAATATCTCAAGAAACGGGAAAAAATATGTCTATTGCGACTAAAATGAGGCTCACGCCTGAAATACCAAACTAACCCCATAAAATGATCGCCTACATCACCTCAAGTCTATAGACAAAAATTAAGCTCAAAATGACTCCCGGAACAAGGAGAAATAACCTAAAAAACAAGTTATATTTTTTATCGAAAAACATTTCCTACAATAGCTTCTCAGTCAGACTACTCAAACACACTGGCAAACCAACAGAATTGGAACATACCACAGCATGTGTATCAAGAATTAGTACAATTTAGACCCAAATTTAACTCAATTCTAATAAGAAATAGCTGGGATATCACAACACGAAGTTTTCAACTATTTTATGGTAATATATGCAGCAAAATAGTGATTTTTACCTCAAAATATGTGCCAAAGCTGAAATCCGAGGTTTATACAACATTCCTCACGAACTTCTGTACAATTTAGCCTAAATTTTCACTGAAATTTGATTTCGAATGACAAAGATATCAATATTCGAAGTTTCTGGTAACTAATATCGATATGCAGTAGCAAAACAAGAAATTGACTCGAACGACATGTCAAAAGAAATTTTCGTCACTTCCACGATGTTTCTCTCGAATAAATATGCAAGTTAGCCTTTTGAATTGCTCAAATTGGATGAAAACTAAGCTCGAAAATGACATGAGAAGTTGAGGCAATATACACACACACACACATTACCACGACTACCTCAGCACGCCACATGGTAGCCTAAGGTGCAACCGCGTCATCTTCTTGGTGGCAGCGCTAGTCTGTGCCACTTGGCAGCACCACATCATGCCACATCACCCCTCTGCTTCAACAATTTTTCAATCTATTTTTTCAATGTTTCGGACTCGTTTGGACTCTGATTTTCACAAACAAACTACGTAACCTTAATAATTTTGACGTTCTAGATCCAATGGCTTAGACAAAATTTCCAGCAGAGATCATTATGATCTGATGTGGATCCCACACCCTTATGTTCAACTTTTAAAGAAAATCTTCGAGGGGGTTAAATCGCACTCGGAAGATGCCTCGGGTCTATCCCCTAGGAATGAATAGCACTCGAAATTCATTTCTAGTGTCAAACAAACTACATGACCTGACTACTTTACTCAACGAAAGACTTAAATACAAGGAATGAGCTAGAATCAGTGTTACACTTCGTAAATTTACCAAAATACCCCTACATGAGAGAACGCTTGTATAACGCATCTTCCCAATCTTTTTTGACAAATTCAAGGCTAGAATCACTATCAACACAAATAATTATGTACAAAAAATGGTCTCGTTTGAATTTTTGAGCAATTAGATCAAAAGATTATTTTTTGGGACAAAAATGCAATTCTAGAAAGGTGCGCGACAGGTCTACATCGCGGACTTGTCGCAGATTTGACTTAACCATGGTTCTAATATTTTCTACGGGATTAGAAAATCAATAAAAAATTTTTCACAAATGAGGGACCAACTCCACAATGCAGACTAGGTCCTCGACCACTCAAAAATTTTAGTTTCTTCTGAGTGGCATTCCAGACTTTTGCTATTCCTCCTAAAATTAACTCATGATTTATACAAGTCATTTTTTACTTAAAAAGGATTTTAAAACCCATTCCTAAGCCTTTATGACGTTCAAACAAAGATTAGGACTAAGAGGAGGAGAAGATAAGCTAGAGATTCAAATGTTGGGGCATAAACCAAATTGATTTTCTACCTTCATCCCAGGTATATAAGGTTACTCATGGGGTTGAATTGAGTTCATCCACGTGCTCCACATGTTAATTCTTTGTAATTGACTTTGAGTAGAGCTTCACCCTAATTCTTGAATTCTAAATGAGTTAATTCCTCTTCCATTGAGTTAGATATATTTATACATTGAGATTACTGTTATTTTATTTCTTATATTATTGGATTCGTCATTCGTGGATACTTTCCCATGAATCCTAGTGAAGTTAATGATCATAGTTTTTTTATACATTGTTTGATGTTGAGGTTGATGAGTTTTCATGCATTAACTAAAAGTAATTTTAGAAAATCAAGGTTTTTGCATGTTCAGATTAAAGACGATGACTTTTCTATGCATTGATAAAAGAGTAATTTAAACTAACATTATATATGTATTTATTGAGTCCAAAGGATTATAATTTGAGGAAAATATTTCGATGAGATGGTGCATGTATTGATGAGTTTTGATGAAATTGAGAAATGAGTTTAAATGATATTTTGAGTAAATATTTGATGTGGATATAAATAAATTTTCAAAATATATTTATTGATGAAATATGATGACAATGACGATCGAGATGAGTTTGAATGAGATTTAAAGACAATGTTTTGGGAATAGTATTGAGCATCAAGTTGGGTAAGAGTATAATTATCTCAAACCTCATAACTATGTTGCTAACGTAGGATAGTTGTGCCATTAATTCGGGCAACTCTTATCCCAAATAAATAGACAATGATTATGGATCCAAGAGAGAGTTGAGCGTCTTTACCTTGGCAAGTATTGGACGGGCGTGACATCGACGTCACCTTCGTTGTGCGTCACCTTCGTTGTGCCAACTATGGTGGTGGGATTGTTGTCGGTTAGAGAAACTCCTTCATTGTGCATAACTGATTTGACTGAGATACATGCTAGAGTTTTTTTAGGAGCATTGTTTTACTATACAAATCTTCCATCCTTCATTCAGTCGAGTTATGAATGGTTGAGTTGATTTGCACTTGAGCTGACTTGTTTCTTTAGCCATCTTGCATACCTATATATTTCATGTACTGATGTCTATTTGGGCCTGCATCTTTATTGATACAGATACAGGTAATAGAGGCCTTCAACAGGCACATCGTTGAAGTCCAGTTTCTTATTTCCAAACTTGGTGAGCTCTTCCTACTATTCGGAGGATCCCTTTTCTTTTATCTTTATTGAGTAGTATTATTTTATTTTGAGACAGTCCAGGACTTGTCTTGAAACCTTCTAGATTGGATAAAGGAATCATAGACATTGAGTAGAGATAGTTGATTGTTTTTATTTTTCAAACTTTGTTCATTGGAAACTATTATTACAAGAGACCTATTTATCTGGATGGCTTTTTCTTGAGTATTCTTCCATTGTTGAGTATGATGTGATGATGAAACTAGGTGGTTCTCTTGGGAAATCAGAAATAGTTCTTCAAGTGCCAACCATGCCAACGATACCCTCCCAGGGCGCGATAATCAAACACAATATTTATAACACTATTATAGTTTTTAAATGATAATAAGAAAACCAATGTTGTTCAAAGACAATATAAAATAGGAGTAACTGTAATGTTGTTCAATTAGTCTAGGAAGCCTTTAGAACTGACTGTGAAACAAATACCGTGACATGCACATAGCTATCATAACTGAAATAAAATAGTAATCTTAACAAATAAGGGCACAGGATGCCTTGAAATATATTGAGGCCTCACCAAAAGCAACTCAAAAAAGCTGGATCATTAACGGGGCACTCGCTGAGGATCTCTATCACATTTTTCTGCATAGTAAAATGATGTAGGTCGAAACAACGTCAGCATGTGAAATGTACGAGTATGTAAAATTGTCAAAATAGAAAACTCAAGATAAACTGCGCAATTCATGGGCTTAACTCAAAAATAACTCAGTGATAGAAATAACGCAATGTAAA
>JAABOM020062748.1:0-10062 GCA_011800125.2 Solanum clarkiae | reverse complement strand
TCTTCTGCTTGCTGGTTTCTCCAAAGTATTTTTACTGAAGCTATTTCTTTATTCCATAGCTTCTGCACTTGATGATCTGGAATAGCAACATGTACCTCTTCATAGGTGAGATCTTCTATAACCTGCATATCCTCAATATGAGTGATACAAGATGGGTCAACTATGCATTTTCGAAGCATTGATACATGAAAAATTGGATGAACCATTGAAAGCTCTTGGGGCAGCTCTAGTTCATATGCAACTTGCCCGAACCTCTTAAATGAAATAATCTAATATGGTCCTATGTAACGTGGGCTCAGTTTTCCTTTCTTACTAAATCTCATAACCCCTTTCATCGGAGACACCTTTAAAAATACCTAATCCCCTACAGAGAATTCCTGTACTCTCCTTCTAGCATCCATATATGATTTACGATGACTTTGGGCCGTTTCTAGCTACTTCTGTATTACCTTAACTTTTTCCATGGCTTGTTGTACTATATCTAGCCCAAGTAGTGTGGTTTCACTCACTTCAAACCATCCGATTGGCGACCTACATTTCCTCTCGTACAAAGCTTCGTAAGGGGCCATCTTGATACTCGCTTGGTAGCTATTGTTATAGGCTAACTCAATAAGTGGCAAATGGTCCACCCAACTACCTTTAAAGTCCAATACACAATCTCGCAACATATCTTCAAGTGTCTGAATGGTGCGTTCTGCTTGACCGTCAGTTTGGGGGTGCAATGCTGTACTCAAATTCACTTGTGTCTCTAAACTCCTTTGGAAGGACTTCCAAAACTTTGCAGTGAATTGAGCTTCTCGGTCACATATAATGGAGATTGGGACTCCGTGTAGCCTGACTATCTCTTTTAGGTATAGCTTGGCATACTCTTCAGTTGTATAATCACCCCTGACTGGTAAGAAGTGTGCTGACTTTGTGATTCTGTCAACTATTACCCATATGGAGTCAAACTTCTGAAATGAGCGAGCCAAACTTGTAACAAAATCCATATTGATCATATCCCACTTCTATGTTGGAAGTGCTATACACTGCATATGACCTCCTGGCTTTTGGTGTTCTACCTTCACTTGTTGGCAATTTGGGCATTGAGCCACAAATTCTGCAAGGTCCTTTTTCATGCCTCCCCACCAAAATATTCCCTTCAGGTCATGGTATATTTTAGTTGATCCTGGATAGATGGAATATCGGGAATGATGGGCTTCTTCCATTATCCTCTTTCTTAATACATTTATGTCAGGCACACATTATCTATTCTGGCAGTAAAATTCTCCATTTTGTGCAAGGTCAAAGCCCTTGATCGTACCCTTATTCACCTTCTCTTTAAGTTGTCATAGAATAGGATCCTTGAACTATTTTTCTTTCACCTCCATTACCAATGAAGACGCTGCTGCATTATGCACAATAACCCCTTCCTTTGGAGTTTCAAGAAGGCGAACTCCTAAATTGGATAGCTGACGTATATCCTTAGCCACTCCTTGACTCACCATATCTTGATCATCAGTATTCATGATTGCCTTACAACTCAGAGCATCGGCTACCACATTTGCCTTCCCCGGATGGTATAGTATATCAACGTCGTAATCCTTTATATGTCTATCCATCTCTGCTGTCTTAAGTTTAGGTCTTTCAGCTTAAAGAAGTACTACAGGCTCTTATGATTAGTATATATGTCAACGTGAATCCTATACAAATAGTGGTGCCATATTTTCAAAGCAAATATAACTGCTGCTAGCTCAAGATCATGAGTCAGGTAGTTTTTCTCATGTGGTCATAGTTTCCTAGATGCACAAGCAATTACTCTACCATTCTGTGTCAATACACACCCTAAGCCAACTTCTAAAGCATCGCAATACACTGCATACCCCTCGGTGCCTTCTGGAAGTACTAGCACAGATGCAGAAGTTAGCTTATTTTTTAGCTCCTGGAAACTCCTTTCACATGCATCATTCCATTAGAACTTGGTTGCCTTATGTGTCAACTTTGTTAAGGGGTGCAGAAATAGAAGAAAAACCTTCAATAAACCTCCTGGAATAACCTGCCGAACCTAGCAAGCTCCGAACTTCCGTGGGTGTTGTTGGTCTTGGCCAATCTTTCACAGCTTCTATCTTTTGTGAATCAACCCTTATTCCCTCATCAGACACAATATGACCCAAGAATGTCACTGATTTTAGCCAAAATTCACATTTAGAAAACATGGCGTACAACTGACGATTACGAAGAATCTGTAACAGTCGCAAGTGATCTGCGTGGTCCTCTTCTGATCTTGAATATATCAAAATGTCATCTATAAACACTATGACAAACACATCCAAGAATCGCTTAAATACCCTGTTCATCAGTTCCATAAAAACTACTGGTTCATTCGTTAGCCCAAATGACATAACAAGAAATTCAAAGTGACCATAGCATGTTCTGAAAGCAGTCTTGGGTATAAATTTATCCTTCACCCTCACTTAGTGATAACCTGATATCAGATCAATTTTTGAAAAGCATTTGGCACCCTGTAACTGATCAAATAAATCGTCAATCCTAGGGAGGGGGTATTTTATTCTTAATTGTCACCCTATTCGATTGTCGATAGTCGATATACATTCTCAAGGTCCCATCCTTTTTACGTACAAATAACACTGGTGTTTCCCAAGCGGACACACTAGGTCTTATAAAACCCTTCTCTAATAAGTCTTTTAACTGCTCTTTTAATTCACGCAATTCTACCGAGACCATTCTATATGGAGGGATAAAAATAGGTTGAGTGCCAGGAAGTAAGTCAATACCAAAATCTATTTCTCGTTCTGGAGGTAAGCGTGGGATTTCTTCAGGAAACACATCAACAAATTCATTCACTACTGGAACTGATTGAAGAGTTGGTGATTCTGCCTCGATATCCCTCACTCTAACTAAATGACTTATATACCCCTCATATATCATCTTTATTGCCTTAAAATAAGTGATAAACTTACCCTTTGGCTCCCCAACATTGCCTTCCCATTCAAGAATTGCCTCATTTGGAAAGTGGAAGTACACTCTCTTAGTTCAACAATCCACGATGGCATAGTAAGAAGCTAACCCATCAATACCCATTATAACATCAAATTCCACCATTTCTAGCTCAATTAGGTCAGCTAATGTGTCATTGTCACAAACAGTTACTACACAGTCATAATAAACCCTTCTTGCCATAATAGATTCACCGGTTGGTGTAGACACTTCAAATGGTTTGTTCAATATTTTGGGTGTTCTCTTAAACTTCCCAGCAACTAGTGAGTGATGTATGATAGTGTAGAACAAGAGTCAATTAATGCATATACATTATGTGAAAAGATGGACAATGTACCTGTGACCACATCAAGTAAAGCTTCCAAATTTTGCCAGCTCCCCAGAGCATAAGCGCGATTCTGGACCCCGCTAGAGCTAGCTTCCCCTCTAACACCTCTACTATGACCATAGGTGCCTGTTGACCCCTACCTAATGGAGGAACTGATGATGATGATGCAACAGCTGATCAAGTAGATTGTGTTATACCACCGATATGTCTCCTCGGGCAATCTCTTATCATATGCCCTAGTGTACCACATTAATAACAAGCGTCTGTCCCAACATGACATGTACCTGAATGACTCCTTCCACACTGTTTACAAGGCTGCATAGGAGTCATTTCCTGGCCTGCTGAATATCCCATTGTCCGAGCACCTTGCCCTTCACTTCTTGGACCAAACTAGTTCCTCCTAGACCCTTGAGGTTGCGGTGGAGCACTGGCTGCAGAGTAGGAGGATGATGGCCTAGGCAGTCTATTAGAAAGCCGAGGCCTAAGCTCACCTTGGGATGGTGCAAACTACCCTGTAGACCTGGCTATCTTGGCCTGCCCTCTTTCCAATTCTTATATCCTTCTCCTTTGCCTCTGATCCTCCAATTTCTATGCAAAAGCTTGCATTCTTGCTATATCCATGTCTTTATTCAAGGAGGCAATGGTGCAATCTCTGACCAAATACGTATCCAATCTATCCACATATCGATGAACTCTATCTGCCATAGAAGCAACTACATTAGGAGCATACCTGGCCAGGGAATTTACTTGAAGGCTATTCTCCCTCACGCTCATATTCCCTTGGTGGAGATTCAGGAACTGATCTGCATGGGCCTCTCGGATCTCTAATGGCAAGTAATTGTCAAGAAATGCCTCTTTGAATTCTTTCCAGGTAGTTGGAGGTGCATCTATGCCCTTAGATTGCTTCCAAGCTTCATACCACAATATAGTCACACCCTTCCACCTATATGTCGCTAACTCGACAGCTTTTGTACCACTCATGTGCATAATATCTAAAGTACGCTAAATCTGATCAATAAAGTCTTGGGGACCTTCAAGAGGATCTGACCCAGTGAAGGATGGAGGGTCTAAATTAAGAAAATCATGTATCCTTGTACCAGCTACCCTATTCGTACCACCTTTACCCATAGAGGGACCTTCCTGCCTTTGACCCTAGCCAACAACTATACGAGTTAATAGTTGGACTGCATTTCTCAGATACTGCACGGTAGCATCAATAGGTAGTTCCGGAGGAATTTGGCTACTCTCGGGTTCATCAGGAGATGGAGAAGTTGGAGATGTCTGTGACAGAGACTCCTCTCGAACCTCATCCTGTTGTCTCATCTTGCTGGGTATACCAACCATCACTTCTACTCCTTTCCCTTTACCTTTATTTTGCCTAGTTTTTAGCATACTTGCTATACAAAATAATTTAGGGATAAGACAAAATGCACCTATTACACTTGACTTTATGGCACGATCTAAAGAATGACAAGAAAGTAACAACTCCTAAATGCCATATAGCCTCCTGCTTCTAAATGTTGTGCACAACACATCGATAAACAAGATTCTACATAGACACGACTTTGTAGACTCCCTAGGATGACCCGCTCTGATACCACTTCTGTCATGCCCCAAGTCCCGTTAGGGTTGACTGGCATCTGTTGTCGATAAGGCCCAGGAGAACTAACCTGTATCTATGCGCCTTTTATATGTATTATAAGGGATTTCTACATTTGACATGCCTTTAAAAAATTAAACAGTGCTAATAAGCCAAAAGGAAATGCATATGGCTAGGCCGTTGGGGCCATGGTGTTTAAGTTATGAGATAGGACCACACTTTAATTTACATAGTCTACAAAGTCTCTAGATAAGGAAAAGTGACTGATAAGGGTCGGGACAGGCCCCACCTCAACTAACTGTATAATACAAACATATAAGCTCTAGACATGCAAAGCTCCGAAGCAACCTGGATCTTGGTAACAGCAGTTGGGTATCCTATACTCCTACTGGGGAGATCTACTAGCACTTGTACCTGCAGCATGAAATGCAGGTCCCCCGTAAGGGACGTTAGTACGAGATAAGGGACGTTAGTATGAGATAATATACTGAATATATAAGGCAGGATATACTGTACATGAAGTAACAACTCAAATGAAACTATGCACTGGTGTAGGATAAGAGATCGCCTTTGGTTATACTTTGGGATCATGTAATTTACGTTCTTTATATTACTTTACCTTTACTGTATAATCTGTTCACAACATGTAACAAATAACCAACCGATCAGTGGTAAACTGTATCAGGATCATCCCTTGCTAGGTTATTCCTTAACCCCTCGGGCTACCACTCGTGATAGGATTGTCCCTCGCTAGGTGATTCTTCCACCCCTCGGGTTTCCACCCATCAATAAACAATATAATTTACCTTTCAATTACCTTTGGGATGGTTCTTTTGGTGGTCACAATATTGCAGTTGTAGGACTATATATGTAGCATGTGACATGTAGATAATCATACAAGACAATATGACAATAAAAAGGCTACATCACAAATAATGAAATGCATATAAAATGGAACAACTCGTGAACTTTATTTAGTAACAAGAACCCATGTAACTTGGTATCCAAGCATGTATGCAGATTTGAAGGTAACTATGTATAGAAGAATATGAACATGTCAAAGAGTGGAGACATGATCAATAGTTGTGTCGGAGTTGGCAAGTGCCTTGATGTACCAAGGAAGAATCTATATTTCATGTCAAGTAATATGAAATCAAGTAGCCTTACATACCTCGTTGTATGACCTCATTACTATCTCGAGATAACCTTCCCTTCCTCCAAATATTTGTATACAACATAGTAGATGATAAAACTAGCATTCGCAGCCAATAGATACATCTTGGCAGCCTAATCACATAAGAATACAAGACACAGGCAGCAAACGGGTGTTTATAAACCCGAGCATATTCTTTCAACCTTTTCGCCCCTAATCGTATTTTTCTAATACACATTCACATGTACACATAATTTCCATCCTATTTTAGTGGAATAACAGTCTCATAACATCCCATAATGCACAACACATAATAATTCTACACAACCTACAAATGGACAGCATAACGTTACCTCCCTTCGCTACATTTCGATGTCGACAATTCCAAACCTATTCCAACTCTAACCAAACTGTTCCAACACCATTTACACATACAAACAATAATAAAATAGTTTGAGAACAGCACCCAAGAAGTCGTGAAGGACATGAGCTAATAACCTTCCATCCAACAACCCACAAGTTCCAATTAACATTGCACTTAAGATAACACAATAAAATGCATTTGTTAAATGAAACCACAATCAGGGAAGAAACCTTAGGGTAATATTTATACCTCAAACAAAATTAATAACATCAATCTCTCTTCATAATATAGCCCAAAACTATAGAGAAGTCACTAAAACAAAAGGCAAGTGTGCAGCAACTTTCTAAATACATGTTGTCCCAAATTTTCAGCACAAACTTACTAGCATATACTTATTGTTTTTCTCATAAGAAAACCATACAAAACACATGTGTAAACATACTTACCACTACCATCAAGGTATAGGGCTTCTCCAAACCCTAGAAGTTTCCTTGTGGCTGCTTGCTAGGTTAAGAAATAAGAACAATAAAGTTTTGAGAAAGCTGAAATTTTTCAGGTCTAAGAGTGAACGAATTTTGTTGCTTGTTAAGAAATAAGAACAATAAAGTTTTGAGAAAGCTGAAATTTTTCAAGTCTAAGAGTGAATGAATTTTGTTACTTGCAACCCCTTTTTCAAGGCTTAATTTGTATACCTTACTCTTGACTTTTGCACCACCTTATACCATATATTACTAAGCTGGTTATCCAGCATCTTGGCCCTTACACTTGGGCCTAAATAGGTCTCCAAGTTGATGGGCTTGGGCTGCCCATTTTCCAACTTTCTCTTCACTTATTTTGAGCCCAATTTGTCAAGTGGGTTGTGATGTACTTGGGATCTTTTTATATTCTTCTTGTTCTGAAAATAAAGTCCGTTTATGATGCTAAAACTTGGTCTAAAGTTATACCCTTAACACAGACTTTATTCATAATCGGACTTGGACAAATCAGATGTCGGGCCTCGTCTTAGTTTAGCTAGTTATTTAAGCTAGGCAAGTAGGTCACTCACCTGCTGGCTTCTTAAGTCCTACAAGCACCTCAATTCTCTTACTTCATTTAAGGTCGTGATCTCCTTAATTTGACACAAAACATGTATACACTCGACCCTCTTAAGCGTTAGACGCACATATCTCCCTATAACATAAGATTCGAGCACTTTTAAAAATGGGCGCTAATTTGACCAAACCATATCATGTTTCATTTATATAGTACTAATATTGTAAGGTGTGGGGTGTTACATGCACTATCTACCCTTACCTATCTATCTCCATCTAGTCCAACCACCATACCATACCCTTACCTACTCCACCCCACCTCAGGTGAGGAATTAGGTTTGGGTTAGAGTCAAAAGTTGCGGTCAAGGTCAAGAATCAAGCATTAAGTATGAAGTTGGGATTGATCTTGGGAGTTAGTGTAATGACCTAGTTGGTCATTTTTGGCCTTATCTGTGAAAATTATTGTTTTCTTCTTTTTCAAGTTATTTTTGGCTTAATTTGAACTATTTGAATTATTGGAATTTAAATCATGAGTTTTAACAGTTGAAAATATGAGTTTTGGTCATTTCGAAAGCTTAAGTTGTTGAAAAATTGAGTTTTTGTGTCATTCTGAGTTCAGATGTTGAATTGGGGATTCTTCTATTCCATTAGCCCTAGAATGTTGAAACTGAACTACAGGAAGTTGCAGAACTGAATTTGCAGTTAAACTGAGGTTTGGAGGCCCAAAGTTGTGATTTAAATTGTTATCGAAATCAAAGTTTGACTTTGGTCAATAATAGAAGTTTGGAAGCTCGCATAAAAATTTCAACAGTTTCAATAGTTCCGGATGTTGAAACTAACGCTAATAACGGTCTCGCCATAATTTTTTGAGTTTTCGAGGGTAATTTTGATATTTTGAGTTTTAAACTAGTGTTATTGACTTGCATCAGTAAATGTGGCATGGAGATCTCATAATCGAATTCCAATGATTATGTTGAGTACAGATCATAGGTTTTGGTATGGATACCTATAAAGTTTCTGATTTCTGAATTCGGATGAGTTCCGAGGGACCGTTTTGAGTTTTGGCAATTGCTGGTATAAGGGTATCTAGTGCAGCCCATTTTTATTCTCATACTTCGCGAAGGTATGTGGTTGTTTTCTTCTCCGCAATAGCGGACAATTGTCTTCCTTCACGGAGTAAATTTCTGTTAATCAATTTTAAAGATGTAAATCTCTTATTTTTCACTACATTTGAATATTTCAAGATCTGAGAGGCAATTTTTGAAGAGAGTTATCGGAGAAATATTTTTCATAAGTGTTTCTAACATCATCCTGATTAATTTTCATGATTTTTATCTTAATTTTGACTTGAATTTCATAATTTTGAATGTCCAAAATTTGGGATTTTTGGTCTATGATCTTAAAATTTTAATTGATGATTTCTTCATTGATTTGAACTCAATTTTAGTGGGATTTTCACCCATGAACTTTATTTTTTGTGTAGAATCGAATTTTGAAGTAAATTTCCACATTTGAGACTTTCAAATGTTAGCACAAATTTTGACCATTTTGCCCTTAAGTCTAAAATATGCCAATATAGTTATCAAATGCATCTCTTGATGTGTAGTATCCATTTTTGATAGTGGTTGACCCATCCGTGGATCATTTGGAGGCTTGAGTTGATTGAAAGCTTGTCCGAGTGTGGTTTCGGCATCAAGGTAGGTTCGGCTAACCTTTTTGGGATTGGATTTGAGCTATTGAGCATGGTTATGTGATAATTGTGAGATATAGATTGAATTGTGATATGATATCATGATATGATTGGATTTGATGGGAATATGAGGTCGGTTATGCGGAGTATTGAGTAAATTGCGATCCTATTAACTAATGGATATGAAATCCTCTGTTTTGAGATAATTAGGATATCACTATGACAATATGAGACTTGAGATAGTTCTTGATTAATGTTGTGACTAATTGATGATGAGTATGATCAATATAACAACTATGAGCTCATTTGGGATGTTGTGGAGCTTTTTTCAATTACATATGGTTATTTGTGAGTAGTGGTGAGATGAGACATAGTATAGCCATATAATGTTAATATCCTATTGTTGCATTTGTGTGCACCTATCTTATATTGACTAGTTGCATTAGTATGCACAAATTTTATGCTCCATTGTTGCATTATTATGCACATATCTTATACTAGACTTGGTGCATTGGTATGGACGAATCTTATTTCTGATTGGGTTGCATTGATATGCACACATGTTATATATGATTGATTGTATTAACATGCACAGATTTGATACATGATCAGATGCATTCGTATGCATATTTATCACTACATTTACATCATTTGAGATATTATGATGCATAGTGAGACTTTAGTGATAGCATGTGACGCCTTAAGATACTTTTGATTATGCACTAGGACGCCTTATTATATATTTTATAGTATATGGCTTCCGTTGTCCCTAGGTTCTATCTTGTAGCTTCTGTCACGCCCCATGTCCCATTAGGGCGGATTGGCACCTATTGCCGATAAGGCCCGGGAGAACCAACCTGTAACTATGCGCTTACTATACGTATTATGAGGAGTTCTAC
>JAABOM020062747.1:0-10063 GCA_011800125.2 Solanum clarkiae | reverse complement strand
AAATAAAATGACGAGGATTGTTGGGGGTGGGCGGGCGGGTGGGGGCGATAGAGTAGGTGAGAAAAATATTTTAAATTTTATTCTTGAAAAAGTAATAGTTTTTCGTAAGAATATTTATATTTTAATCTTTTACTTTTAACTAATATTAATATTTTTATTTAATTTTTGTCAATGTGGCATGACATGTGATAAGGTTTTCTCCAATAAAAGAGAGAGTGTATTTGTCACGTCCCGGGAGGGTACCCTAGACGTAATTGGCACTCGGAGACTATTGCTAGCCCCCAAGCAAACCACCTAGTCTCATTGCATTCGTTCAATCAACTCATATGCGGAAAGATAATAAGAGAAAATAGACTATTGGTGGCTATCACGATCCTTATCATGTAGAGTATGAAAATAAGCAATTCAATAGAAATAAGGAGTAGGAAACACTAGTCAATCCCGACCTCAACTATCAACTGTCTATGTCTATGAAGCCTCTATAACTATTATCTAGGGAGGTACCATGACAAGTCATGGCTACAACAACCAGTAAAATAACTCAAGGAAATAAAAGAAATAAATGTGTCCTCCAAAGGCAAGGGAGAACTCACCAAATCTCTGTCGGAAATCTGTGAACCTCAACGATGAGCCTGCTGAAGTCCTCCGTCTATAGAATCGATACAGCGCCAAATGGGCGTTAGTACGTGAAATGTACTATATGTAAAATGGGTTAAAATAAATAATATATGTATAACATCATCTCATCAATTACTAATCCTCAACTCAGAGTAAAGGACAGGACTCTATTACCTCATTATCCATCAAGATATCATACAATCACATCAACATCGGAGTACTATCAATAAGGAAACCTATCTGGGAGTTTCTATAATCGACAATCACCACCTATGAGCCGGTAGTGATACAACGAAGAGATGTTATCGCCACATCTGTCCAGTACCTTGCCGGGGTAAAGGAAGAATCTGTCGGGGATCCAAAAAAAACTATCAAGTCTTCTGCAGGACAAAGGAAACATCCGCTTTCGCGGTCCAATCCTCTCCTACGCTGGCCACATAGTTAATGAGTACAAGTGGGACTTACTCTTACCCATTTCGTGCTAATACTCCTCCCAAGACTCATTATGCTCATAAGTCTATCAAGGTCAGACTGATTATACAACCAACCCTTCTCTCAAGAAGGGTCCTCATCTATCATTCTATCAACTCAAGGAATAAATTCTTCCCTTCATCTCTATCTCATTCTCATTTAAACCTCAAGAATATTACTTCATCTACTTCAGCCATCAGAGTACACATCTCAAGACTCAGACCATAACTATCAACATATCCATAAATAATCAAGGATGTAGACATCACCCTAAGTTCATTATTGTTGTCTTTAATAAGGAAAGTTATATAGAATGAACATATAATCAGTCAATAATACAAGTAAATAGTAATTTAATATATGACGATCATTAATTTAAGATAATATATAAGAGTTATAAATAAATATCAAGAAATTCTTTAAAAATCTCAACTCATTACCTATCAATTATCAACTAACAACCTACTTTATACATTGGGGCACATGGAAGAACAATTCCATATTTTGCTTAGCCTTTACATACCTGAAAGTTGATAGTACCATCAAAATTTGATGAATACTCACTTTCTTGGAGAAAATCCTCAATCTTGATGGTTCTTTTAAAGTTAAAGAACTTGAAAGGATATTGGTTGAAAGAATTCTCTTTGATTCTTGAATTCTTGACTTAGACTCTTTAGAATTCTTGATGAAGAATCATAATTCTTGAAGAAGAAGAGTCAAGAAATCCTTTCTTGGGATTCTTGAATTCGTTTTCTTGAAACCTTAGGTTATGAACTAAAATCCTATTAGAGATTATGAATAGAAATTTGGCTTAGGTAGATTGAAATTAATGAAGAATAACTTACCTTGAGGATGAATCTTGAAAGATAATCCTAACTTCATGACTTTCTTGATGATTCCTGAGCGTTTATGTTTAGGAGTGAAGGGAGAGGGTTTTGATTATGAAAATTGATGTTTGATATATTTTGGGGACCATAAATGGACTCTCAAAGGTGTTAGGATAAAAGTACCCTCAAAATAAAAGGAAAAAAACATTATTACTTATCCAATGAGGGTCCGCGTTTGGTCCGCGTTGCGAAGCTGTCGCTGGACCTTCAGACAGCTCTGCACCCCTTCACTAAAATGATCATAACTTTCTACTCCAAAACTCTGATTAAGACGAAATCAGATGCGTTAGAAAGCTAATTCAAATATCTGTGATTTGATATGTTATGGGTCACATAACGCATTATACTTTAGGAGATATTGTCATTTGAAGTTGACCCTTTTATCAACTCATATGAAAACTTAGTTACTAGAAATTCTTTGGACTTGGCTTGATGTAAAAGATCCCTTATGACTCTAAATCACACCTTAATATAATTTAAATACTTAGGAATTGATCTTAGCATGTATATACAACTTACAAGTCATTGGTTCACCTAACTTTTATAAAATCTTACATTAGAACTACGACCTCATATCATCTCCAATTCTATTCTCATACTAAGAAATTAAATTTAACATCTATGCGTAATTAAGAATCCTCAATTAAAACCTATATATCATATGAAGGATGACTCGGTCTTAGCTTAAAAAAATTTGGGGTGTTACACACACCACTGAGGTGTGTTTCTCAAACTAATAAGTGATAATTTAGGTGTGTTTCTCAAACTTCCAATACTTTAGGTGTGAAAATCAAAAAAGCAGTATAGTTTATGTGTGTTTTGTATACTTATCTCTTTAATTTATTTGTCATGTTTTAACTTACACGAAATTAAAGAAAGTATATCAAATATTATTATCTATGTCAAATATACTTCAATGCCCTTGAATCTTGTACTTTCCAATCAAACGGTTGCTAAAAAGGATAAGAGACTTTTTTCTTCTTTTTTTTTCGAGACGGACATAAAAATAAAAATCAAAATAAATAAATTAAAATGGAGAGAGTAACTTTACCAGAGAAATTACATATTTCTTATGCTTGAGATGTAGCAGCAAATACATTAGGTTATGGAATTGAAGTTCATAAAGTGAAGGAGGACTTTTAAGTCACACACCTATAATTTATTTGCTTAAAAGTAAAATAAAATAGGACTAGACTATTTTGGATTGGTCTTGGATTTTGTGCCAAGTATTATGATTTTTTTTTTATAGATGAGTTGTAATATGGTTTGATTGGTCAATTTTGGAGTAAGACATAAAGGTACCTAGTAGTTGGGATATTTAATTTATCCAATGTCATAATATATAAACGTATTCAACTTAGGTTCAAATGATATTTATATTCTTTAAAAAGATACTTAAATTGATATAAAATTAAACTGATAGATAAACAGATCTTTCGTAAAATAATCATAACTTTTTGTATAGAGCTCAGATTGATGAATGCTCTGAGTTGGTAAAGTAAATTAAAGACATATAACTTTATAGAGAAATTCACTACTACGTTAGATACTTTAATTATAGTATGTTCTGATTGAGAATTCGAATATATGATTACATGTTCATGTTAAAGCACTTTTGGCTAATATTTTAGAAAAATTAGTATCCATAAGTAGTTTTTTTTTCAACTTATTTTTCGATACTTGGTAAGTAAGTGAAAAATTTATCCCAAATTTTTCTAGATCTATAAGATGGAGATAGTGTGTGTAAAGGGGGGGGGAGGTGAATAGTGGTGTTGAAGGATGGGAATGAGATAATCGATATAAAGTTGCTTATGGGGTTTGTTTTGACATACATTATTTGAGTTGGATGTTTTTACGAAACAATCTTTATGCTCTCAAAAAATAAGGACAAGTTTAACATATACTTTATTTTTTTCAGACTTTATATATGAATTTTAAGAGATTGTCTATTTATTCCATTGTCACGCCCCAGGAGGGTACTCTAGGCGTAACTAGAACTTGGAGACTAATGCTAGTCCCCAAGTAAACCACCTAGTCTCATTGCATTCGTTCAATCAACTCATATGCGGAAGATCTAAAGAGAATAATAGACTATCAGTGAGCTATCACAATAACTATCATATAGAGTACGAAAGAAGTATCTCAATAGAAAGGAAATGGAAAATAATCAATCCCGGCATCAACAATCAACTGTCTATGTCTATGAAGCCTCTATAGCTATCCTCTAAGAAGGTACCATGACAGACCATAGCTACCACAGTCTAATGAAATAATCAAGAGTAAATGAGAAGGTAAACATGTCCCCCGAAAGCAGAGGAGGACTCACCAAGTCTCTATCTGGAAATCTGCCAACTTCAACGATTAGCTTGCTAAAGTCCTCTGTGTACAGAATCTGCATCATAAAATGATGCAACACCAAAGGGGCATTAGTACGTGAAATGTACTGTATGTAAAACAGGCTAAAGTAAACAATTCACAATAACAATAGCTCCTCAATCACTCATCCTCAACTCAGAGCGAAGGAGAAGATTCTATCACCTCACTATCCATCAAGAAATCATACATCACATCAATGTCAGAGTACCATCAACAAGGAAACCTATCTGGGAGTTTCTATAACCGATAACCAGCACCTATGAGTCCGGTGATGATACAGAGAAGAGATGTCATTGCCACATCCATCCGGTACCTTGCCGAGGTACAGGACGAGTCTATTGGGGATTCCAAAAGAAGTTTGTCAAGTCCTCTGCGAGACAAAGAAAATATCTTCTTTCACAGTCCAATCCTCTCCTACCCTTAATGAGTACGAGTGAGACTCACTCTTACCCATTTCGGTGCTAATACGCCTCCCAAGCCTCAATATGCTCATAAGTCTATTAAGGTCAGACTGGTTATACAACCAACCCCCTCTCAGGCACAGTCCTTAGCTCATCTATCATTCCATCAACTCAAGAAATAAATTCTTCCTTTCAAACTCTGATTTAAAACTCATTTGAACCTCAAGGATATCACTTTCATTTATTTCAGCCATCATAACACTCATCTCAAGACTCAGACTTCATCAATCATCACATTTAAACAATCAATGCTCTAGACATTATTCCTAAGTTCGTTCTTACAGTGTTAAAAAATGAAAAATATACAGTTTAGGTAAACAGTCGTATAATAATGCATATAATCAATAGATACAAGTATGATGATTATCAATTTGAGAAAATATATATAAATTAAAGATAATGTTCACGAAGTAAAGATAATGTTTAAGAAATAAAGATAATGTTCAAGAAGTTCTTCAAGAATCACTATTCAAGACCCACAACTAGCAATTTACAACTTAATCTACACATTGGGGAACATAGAAGAATAATTTCATATTTTGGGGTAGTCTTTACATACCTGAAAAGTTGATATTACTATCGAAGTTTGATGAATACTCACTTTTTTGAAGAAAATCCTCAATCTTGGTAGTTCTTATAAGGTGAAAAAACTTAGAAGGACATTAGTTGAAAGAGTTCTCTTTGATTCTTAAATTCTTGACTTAGACTCTTTAGATTTCTTGATGAAGAACCATAATTCTTGAAGAAGAAGAGTCAAGAAATCTATTCTTGGGATTCTTGAATTCGTTTTCTTGAAACCCTAGGTTATGATTTAAAACCCTATTAGAGATTCATGAATAGATGAAGAAATTTGGGTTGTGTAGATTGAAATTTATGAAGAATAACTTACCTTGACGATAAATCTTGAAATCTAATCTTATCTTGATGACTTTATTCATGATTCTTGAGCGTTTATATTTAGGAATGAAGGAAGAGGATTTTAATTATGAAAATTGATGTTTTATACATTTTGGGACCTTAAATAGACCCCTAAAGGTTTGAGGATAAAAGTACCCTCAAAATAAAAAAAAAACGTCATTGCTTATCCAGTAAGGGTCCACATTTGGTTCGCGACGCGCTCCGGGTTGACCTTCAGACAGTTTTGCACTCCTTCACTAAAAGGGTCATAACTTTCTACCCTGAACTCTGATTAAGACGAAATTAGATACGTCAGAAAAATAATTCAA
The DNA here is from genome assembly GCA_011800125.2 of Solanum clarkiae. Lineage (NCBI taxonomy): Eukaryota > Viridiplantae > Streptophyta > Magnoliopsida > Solanales > Solanaceae > Solanum > Solanum clarkiae. The sequence continues at coordinate 4,024 of JAABOM020062747.1, read as the reverse complement.
ATATCTTTGATTTGATATATTATCGGCCATCTAATTCATTATACTTTAGGAGATATGATCATTTGAAATTGACCTTTCTATTGACTCATATGAAAACTTAGCTGCTAGAAATTCTTTGGACTTGGCTTGATGTAAAGGATCCCGTATGACTCTAAATCATACGTAATATACTTTAAATACTTAGGTATTTATCCTAGCATGTATATACAACCTTCGAGTCATTGGTTCACCTAACTTGTATAAAATCTTACTTTGAAATTTAAACGCTAAAAAAGCTTTTACCTTAACTTCGTACTAGAGGGCTCGTATGACCTTAGATCATATCCAATTTTATTTTCAAACTAAGAAATTGAATCTAACACCTATACTCAATTAAGAATCATCAATTGAAATCCTATATCATATGAAGGATGACTCAGTCTTAGCTAAAAAAAATTGGGGAGTTACACTATCTCCCCCTTGGGATCATTCATCCTTGAATGATGAGTAAAGGTAGATGTCAAGGCACGAATTATAATCAGAACTCTCCTCAGAACTCACTCAATCAATTAAACTCTCCTTATCAATCTTAAACCATCTCTATTCAAACTCAGGAATTGAAACATCAACTTAAATAGAAAAAATCGATTCAGACCAAGAGTATAGGTATTATCTTAGACATTCTCGCTAGCAGTTATAAATGGAAAGTCGAAACTCAATCAATTCAAATCATTTAAACACCTTGTCAATCATATGTTCGAACTCAAGAAGGAAATCATTAACTCTAATCAAGAATGGGACCATTATGATATACAAGACTCTATGGACACTCTCGATCTCAGCTCCCCACCTCAATTGTCCTCCCTTTCATGGCACCCTACTCCATTAACTTAAGCTTATAACTCTTACTTGAATTTCCATCTAACCATCTCCTCCTCTTCCATTCAAGCCTACTTCTAAGCCTCAAGTGCTTTTAACGAGATAATTATATTCCTATAAAGCTTATCTCAACACTCAGCTTTAAACTTCCACAGGGCTTTCATTAGAAGATCACTAGTCCTCTTCACTACTTCACTACTCTTTCTCGAACCCTTATTATGAAGTCTTCACTAGTCTATCATCAATACTTTCACAACAACAACCATGTATTCAAGCCTGTTACTCTAACCACTTCAACTATACCTTAGAATTTTAAAGCTAACTTAGCATGTGACACCCCAATTCTTTTTAAGCTAAGACTGAGCCATTCTTCATAGGATATAGGATTTTACTTAATGCTTTTTAATTGAGTATAAGTATTAAAGTCAATTTCTTAATGTCGGAATAGAATTGGGGATGATCTAAGGTCACATGAACTATCTAGTACAAAGTTAAACTAAAAACTTTCTTAGCGTTTGAGTTCTAACGTAAGATTATATAAAAATTAGATGGACAAGTGACTTTTAGGTTATATATATATATATATATATATATATGCTAGGATCAATTCCTAAGTATATAAAGTATATTATGTGTGATTTAGAGTCATAAGGGATCTTTTACACCAAGCCAAGTCCAAAGAATTTCTAGCAACTAAGTTTTCATATGAGTCGATAGAAGAGTCAATTTTAAATGATCATATATCCTAAGGTATAATGAGTAAGGTGACTCATAATATATCAAATCAAATATATTTGAATTAACTTTCTAACGCATCCAATTTTGCCTTAATCAGAGTTCAGAGTAGAAAGTTATGACCATTTTAGTGAAGGAGTACAAAGCTATCTAAAGGTCTGCGCTCGGAGCGTGTCGCGGACCTGACGCGGACCCTTACTACATAAGCTATGACATTTTTTTCCCATTTATTTTGATAGTACTTTTATCCTAAAATCTTTGGGGGTCTATTTAAGGTTTTAAAACGCTTCAAACATTAGTTTTCATAATTAAAAATCCTCTCCTTCAATCCTAAACATAAATGCTCAAGAATCATCAAAAAAGTCGTCAAGTTAGGATTAGTTTTCAAGATTCCTCCTCAAGGTAAGTTATTCTTCATAAATTTTAATCTACCAAACTCGAATTTTTTTCATCTTGTCATAAATCTCTAATAGGATTTTAAATCATGACCTAAAGTTTCAAGAAGACGAATTCAAGAATCCCAAGAAAGGATTTCTTGATTCTTCTTTTTAAAAAATGTAGGGTTCTTCATCAAGAATTCTAAAGATTCTACATCAAGGACTCAAGAATCAAAGAGAATTCCTTCAACCAATGTCCTTCCAAGTTCTTTCACTTCAAAAGAACTATCAAGATTGAGGATTTTCTCCAAGAAAGCGAGTAGTCATCAAACTTAGATGGTAATATCAACTTTTTAGGTATGTAAAGCTACTCATGCCGTTGGACTGAGTTCATCCATGCACTCCACATGTTAATTCTCTATAACTGAGTTCAAGTAGAGTTCTACCCTACGTCTTGAATTCTAAATGAGTTAATTCCTCTTCCATTGAGTTTAGATTATTTATGCATTGAGATAATTATTATTTTTATATCTTATATTGTCGGAATTTTCATTCGTGGATACTTTCCCATGAACCATAATGAAGTTGATGATCATGAATTTTCTATACATTCTTCGATATTGAGATTGATTATTTTTCATGCATTAAACAAGTATTTTGAATAAAGGTTTTGAATGTTCTAGTAAGGATGATGACTTTTCTATGCATTGATGAAAGAATAATTTAAACTAATAGTATATATGTATTTTATTGAGTCCGAAGAGTTATATTTTAAGGAACACATTTTGATGAGATAATGCATGATTTAATGAGTTTTGAAGAAAAGCATGAAATTTACTAAAATTTTCTACTAAATTGGGTCTTAAGTTGAGATACTACTTTTAATGTTAAATTAGTTAAGCCCTGAAGTTACTAATTAAATTTATGAAGTTCGAAATCTTGCTTTAAATTCAAGTAAAGTATTAGTATAAGTATTTTATGAATAGTGAAGCTTGAAGTCTATGATTTTAAATAGTTTGAGAAAAGTTAAGAGAATGTTAAGTTGGGCTATGTCTCAAAGAGAAGAAAATAATACTTTGATCAAGGATATTCTTTTAAGTATGAGCATATAATTAATAATTTTGAGAGTACTATTGAGCATTGATATGAGCAACAGTAATAATAATAATTTGAACTCATAAACTACGTAGCCAATGTAGGATAGGATTGTACCAAGGTACAACTCCTAACTTGCCACTAAGATAAGTCAGTTTTGGGATGGATCCACTCCCCTAGTTTTCGTTCCTTACCTTGGCAAAGTATAAGAAGGCTCTAGCAGGGTGGGCAAGACGTTGTTTCATCATGAAGCTCATAGTGATGGTTGTCAGTTACAGAAACTCCCCAAGAAGTAAAGTTTATTAATTTACACACTGGGATTTATTATTTCTTTATTAAAGTATTTCTTTTTTTTATTTTTTTATGTTGCATACTTAATTGAGTTGAGCTATTTGCAGAGCTAAGTATTTGAGTATTATATTTTTACATATTTAGTTGTGCTCATTAACGCATTAAAGCAAGTATTTTTTTTTATATTAAGTTGCACTTTTAGACATGTTCAAAAATATATGTTTTACTCACATGACATACTTTTGTCAATTAAGTTATCTCAAAGTTTAGTTTTAAAGTGAGTATATTGTTCTTAGTACTTTTTTTTCATCTTACATACCATATATTCCACGTACAGACGTCACTCGGTACTGCATCATTTTATGATGTAGGTACAGGTTTTAGAAATCCTCAGCAAGCACTTCGTTGAAGATCTATTCACTCGTAGACAATGGTGAGACCTCCTTACTTGTGGAGGAACCCTTTTATTTTAGTTCATTCCTTTTTTGTTGTCTTGAGGTAGCCTTGAACATGTCTTGACATCTTCTTATGAGTTGATAGAGGCTTTATGGACTGAGTTGGATAGAGAATAGTAAGGTGTATCTTACTTTCAGATTCAATTTTGAAAAACTATTTTTATTTATTTCAATTGAAACATTGAGTTATTTTAATACAAGATATAAAATTAT
>JAABOM020062746.1:0-10065 GCA_011800125.2 Solanum clarkiae | reverse complement strand
AACTTGTGTCATGTAGGGATAGAGATAGGAAGGAGGAGAGAGATAAAACCTTATGATGAGCAGTAGATAGGTAAGAGCACGTTGGTGTGACTTTGAGTGAGAACTCATTGAATGGTGGAGGTAGAAGTACTAAGTAGGCTTGAAAATTCTAAGGTATAGTTGAAGTGGTTAGAGTGATAGGCTTAAATTCATGGTTTTTATTATGCGAGTATCGATGATAGACTAGTGAAGACTTCATAATAAGAGTTTGAGAAAAAGTTGTGAAGTAGTGAAGAGGACTAGTGATCTTTTAATGAAAGCCCTGTGGAAGTTTAGATTTGAGTATTGAGGATTAGCTTGTATGAATATGATTATCTCGAATAGAACCTTGAGGCTTAGAAGTCAGCTTGAATGAAAGAGAAGTAGGTGGTTAGATGAAAATTTGAGTAAGAGCTATAAGCTTAAGTTAATAGAGTAAAGTATCGTGAAAGGGAGTACAATTGAGGTGGGGATTTGAGATCGAGAGTGTCCATAGAGTTTTGCATATCACGATGGTCCCATTCTCGATTAGAGTTGATGACCTCCTTCATGAGTCCGAAAAATTGATTGACGAGGCATTATAATGATTCGAATTTCTCAAGTTTCGATGTCCCCTTCGTGCCTGCCAATGAGGATGTCTAAGGTATAAAATGAGAACCTTATGGGATAGATTATAGTGTTGTAACTAACTTATGAGTTAACACAAGCTGACCTTGAGTTACGCTTGACTTTGGTAAGAGTATGCAATAAAAGCTAGGCCTTGACAAAAGTAATGAGCTGCAGATGATGATTCCCTTTAACGAGTTGAATTTTCTACTCTTGAGTCGATGTTCACTCCTGACTTGGAGCATTAGAGTAATTAACTTCTTGATGTGTGTAATCCTGAATCTGAATAGAGACTGTAAAGATCAATGAGGAGTCGAGAATTTGATTGATAGGGCGAGTATTGGCAGGAACTTTCTATTGTTATTCGTGCCTTGATGTCCATCTCCGCTCATTATTAAAGGACGAATAATCCCAAGGGAGAGATAATGTAATACTTAGTGAAATTTTTGAAATACCCTTAGAGTGGAATCGTGTGCATAACGCATCTTCCCATGCTCCATTTGTGAATTCGAGATCGAATTTGCGATCAACATGAAAAATAGAGTGGAAAATGGTCTCGACTTGATTTTAGAGCAATCAAGTCGAAAAATAATTTTTCATAATTAAATCAAAAACTGTTTGAGTACACGTCAGGGCCGCGATGTGCGCTTGTAGAAGACCCGTACTTAGTTTGTTTCAGAATTCTTTTGACGGAGATTGGAAGATTCTTTCGAAAAATTTGACAGAAAATGCACTAGTACGCAATAGGTCCGCGATGCAGAACTGTTCCCCCAAAGTTCAAAAATTTGAAGATTTTCAAGGGGCATTCCAGATATTTCTCCACCCATCCTAAACCAATACCTGTCGCTTAAAGGTTGTTTTAGCCCTAAAATTCTATAATTTATGCAATCCCTTTTGCTTTTTTCTCGAATACCATTCAGAAACAACGGTTAGAGAAATGAGAAGGGTTAGGGCTTGACCAGTCTCTACGAATTTCCCAGAAAACTTGTGTCCAGGATGTAAGGCCAACTAAAACTCTATTTTCATAGTTATTCCATGTTCCCAGAGAGAAATTCTGGCCATGAGTCAAGTTAGATTTCTTCATGTGAGTTACTGTGATATACTAAGATTTTCTCTTGTAATTTCTACTGTAAATACTATTCTTATCCTAAGAATCTCACTGTTGAGTATGTTCTTTAAACCCTGAAGTTTATTACAGTCACAAGAGTCATGGATGATTGAGAATTATTTCCCCAACATGTTTTAGTTGCATTGATAGGTGATCAGTTTGTTATAAGCACTTAACCGGACTTTCGGTACAATTGAGGCAAAGATTTTCTTGAGTTTGATTTATCAAACAAGTTCAGAAAAGTTAGTTTAAAAAAGACATATAGATCTAAGGCCCTAAGCAGTATATATTCAGCTACCCCTAAAATGGGGAATTTTCTTACAGATATTGAGCACAGTACATGGTTTGGGAGTAGTATTGAGCACCGATATGGGTTCGAGTTAAATAACGCCAACCCCATAAACTACGTAGCTAGCGTAGGATAGGGTTGTACCTTTTGTACAATTCCTTATATGCCACTGAGATGGACCAACTTATATGGATCCACAACCCTTCATCCCTCCTCCTGGCAAGGTGTGGGATGGCCTTGGCAATGTAGGGCAGTATGCTGTATCATCACGAAACTCATAGTGATAGTTGTCGGTTAGAGAAACTCACCAAGTTACAGTATACAATATTTCTAGATACATACAGAGTTGTATCTATTTACACATGAAATCAAAATATTGTGCTATGATGCTTTAATTATGTTTTATCTTTATTCTTTATTAAATTAGTGATTTGAGACTTTTGTCTTGAACTTCTTGTTTTGGCTGTTTTACATACTCGTACATTCCGCATAATGATGTTCTTTGGGCCTGCATCATTTTATGATGCAGACGCAGGTGACAGAGCTCCCCAGTAGGCATATCATGGGTCATTCAGCATTTCCACTTAGCCAGTGGCGATTCCTCTTTGTAGCCACGGGCTCGTGGATGTTTTTTTCCTTCATATTTCAGTTGCTTTCATTTAGTCTGGATAGCTGTGGCCTGTCATGGTATCCATACTCTAGTCATGACTAGTAGAGGCTTCATAGACTAATAAATAGTGTTTTAGTATCTCTATTAGATTATTGATTTCTCAGTTGACTTGTTTCATTTTAATTTCAGATGTGAATTTGTTAGTAGTGTTTATTTCTAGCCTCCTATTATGGTTTAAGTCTTTCTCTGAGCAAAGTAGCCAGGCCAAGTTATTCACTTAGGGACCAGAAATAGTTTTTGAGTGCCAACCACGTCCAGGGTGTAGCTTGGGGCATGGCAATTGATCTTGGAAGAGACTCATTGTGCTAAGTATTCTATTCACCTGGGTGTGGCAAAAATGTTTCATGACCTGAAACAACGTTATTGGTGGTGTGGGATGAAAATGGACATTGTAGAATTTATGGCTAAGTGTTGGAATTACCAGCAGGTTAAGGCTGAACATCAAAAACCAGGAGGTTCGATGCAGAGGATGCCCATTCTTAAATGGAAGTGGGAGCATTTACTATGGATTTTATGATTGGATTACGTGATATTAGGTAAGTTTAACTCAGTTTGGGTGATTGTAAACAGGTTGACTAAATCATCTTACTTCATCCCGATAAGGACTAACCACAGTGTAGAGCATCTAGGTAAGATCTATATACGAGAGATTGTTAGATTGCATGGGGTTCCTATCTCTATTGTATCAGAGTGAGGTTCGGTGTTCACCTCTCACTTTTGGAAGGCATTGCAACATGGTTTAGTACACGATTAGATATGAGCTCAGCATTTCATCCCCAGCCTGATGGCCAGTCCAAGTGGACTATTCAGGTATTGGAGGACATGCTTAGGGCTCGTATGATTGATTTTGATTCCCGATGGGATCAACACTTTCCCTTAGCGGATTTTGCTTATAATAATAGTTATCACTCCAGTATTCAGTTAGTACTATTTGAGGCATTGTAGGGGCGTAGGTGTCGATCACCTATTGGGTTGTTTTACTCAATTGTCATTGATGCATTAAGCACTGATTTGCTCAGAGATGCGATGGAGCAGGTACGCTTGATCTAGAGTCCACTGTTGACAGCTCAGAGTCAACAGAAGAGCTATGCCAATAGGAGAGTTCATCCCTTGAAATTTATGGTAGGCGATCATGTGTGGTTGAACGTTTTCCCACGAAAGGTGTGATGAGGTTTGGAAAAAGAGGTAAGCTTAGCCCGAGGTTTATTGGCCCATTTGAGATCCTGAGAAGAGTAGGTGAGATGGCTTATGAGTTGGCTTTGCCACCTAGATCGTCAGTTGTTCATATAGTATTTCATGTCTCCATGCTTCGAAAATACATATCGGACGAATCCCATGCTATCTCCTATGATGTCGTAGAGTTGGGTCCAGATTTAACTTATGAGGAGGATCCAATAGTCATTCTAGATAGACAGGTTCATAGACTCAAGACTAAAGAAATCGCTTCAGTTAAGGTTCAGTGGCGACATCAGCCTGTTGAGGAGGAAACTTGGGAGACAGAATCCGACATGCGTGCAAAATATTCTCATCTTTTCGAAACTTCAGATACTTTCTTATACCTTATGTTCGAGGATGAACATGATTTTTAGTAGTGGATAATGTAATGATCCGATTGAAGGTGCCAAATATTTTTTTAAAAAAAATAAAAATGAAGCACTACATCTTGTTCCCAATAATGCATAGTATGGTCACATCCATTTGTTAAAAGAAAGATAAAATAATAACAATAATAAGCACCACAGTTTGTCTTTCAATTATTCAAAAGAGGCATAGGTTTTGTCTTTACTCTCTTTCGCTTTAATTACATGGGTTTTCATACTAAAGCTAAGCAGAAGAAAATTTGGGTAGAGCATAGAAAGAGGAGAATTTGTGACCAGCGATTATATAAATACCATTTGTGCGGTTCTGACATTGAGTTAGGTTTGCCTATCCTTCTTTGAGATTGAGATTGAGTTATTAAATTTTTGTATGTTATAATTTATGGAATGAGATCGTATCATGAGCTGATGAATTTTCTTATAATATCTGTGTGAAAAACTTTAATTATATAGGCGGTTATTTTGGAAAACATAAAAATCCTAGACTAACCGTTAAATTATTAATTAGCGTTAATTATGATAGAATTATTTTGTAGCTTGTTAATAAAAGTAAGGGAACCTAAAATGAAATAACTGAGTACAAACCAATTGAAAATCAAACAAAAAATTGGGAGAAAATTTATATAGCAACGCTACATAAAATTTAGTTTATAATATACATGAGAAAAAATTGACCCAAAAAAAATAATAAAAATTCAACCCTTTTAAATATAGAAAGAAAGTGAATTAGTAGAAATAGTTAAAGATTAGACCTTTATATTACTTTGGACGTTTAGAAGCAAAAATAATTTTAACTGGTCATACGTGAAGATGGAGTTTTTGCATTCTGAAGCAGTAAAAAATTGTGATCTGCAAGGAAGAATTGAGAAAACATACCAAGAGGAGAGAGAAATATACAAAGTAGTACATAAACTATAACAAGAGCGGACAAGTGTTTATTTATCTATAAAACAAAACAAGACCAAAAGAAGATGAATACACGTGGTTTGCTTAAAAAAAATAAAGCTCATACACGTTAAATGGCTGGATCCACGTATAAATTATTAATCTTATTACTTTTGGTACCACAGGTAATTGCTGCATTCATACTATTACTGTTGTCTTATTTATATTGATAATAAATAACAGAATGTATAGGGTAATAAATATTAATATAATATTCACTTTAATCCATTAAGTTGCCTGTTTGAATTTCCTTTTATAATCTTTTACTTTTGATTCATTTTGACTTTACGTCTCTTCATTTTCGTAACAATTTAATCGTACTATCTAGCATAACTCACAAAATTTATGCTAGGGAAGGATAAATAAAAGTATTAAATATGAGACAAATGATGACCGAAAATATGTACTTTTGGCATAACATGGCGTATAATATTGAGAATCATGACTAAGTTGGGAAATGATAATTTCTAAAATGTGGCGGAGCATTTTAAAAGGAACAATATCCCAAATTGTATAAAAGAGGGTGATATAATTGCTAACTTGAAAAACTTTGATAATTATTTGTTGAGAGAAATGTTGCTTCCGTAATTGTGTCTTGATTTTATGCCTCCTTATACTATATGACAGGATATTTTGGGAAGTTGTGAATGGTAATTCATATCATGAGTCCTTGACCATGCTCACTTAGGTGGCAAAGTAGTTGATACAATGTGATTCGTATCATGAGTCCTTGACCATGCTCACTTAGGTGGCAAGGTAGTTGATACATTATGATTCATATCATGAGCCCTTGACTACGCTCACTTAGGTGGCAAGTTGTTGATACATTGAGATTCTTATCATGAGTCCTTGATCATGCTGACTTAGGTGGTAAGGTAGTTGATTTATTGAGACTATTATCATGAGTCCTTGACCATGAGTTAGGTGGCAAGGTAGTTGATATATTAAGATCGTATATGATAGGCTGTGCGACAGTCTTGATTCCACCTAGCATTGAATTGCACACCATATTATTGTATTACTTGTGGTTATCTTGGATTGGTTTAATTGATATTATGTGTTTACTTTATTCACGCCGTTCTACACAAATTGGCGTCACCGATACCGGACTGATTTTTCTATTGCAGGTGGAAGCGTTCAAAAAATTGTTTCATAGTTTATTCAATTTGTGATTCCTACTGGGTTAAACCTACTGGGTACATATTATGTGTATTCACCCTTACTTCTTTTTTTTCCCACAGATTCTCATCAAGATTACCCATGTGGTAGTTGATTTGTTCATGTAGTTGGTTTATACCAGATCTAATGGTGAGACTCAGAGTTTCGAGTTTCCATTGGATTCCATCTTAGATATTAAGTCTTTATTTCTATTTGAAGACTAAGATGTACTTATTTCACCAGTACTTATGTATTTAGATGTTCTTTACACTCATGATACCAGGTTCTGGGTTATGGTTCTTATCTATTGAGTTTTTTTGCTTTTAATGTATTTTATCTTTGATTTTGGAAATTAGTGGCTCCGTAATCATGATCCCATTTTGGGTCGTCCATAACATTTCAAGCTAAATGTAGCAGGTTCATTCCCAGGTACAACATTTAATTTTGCTGCATTTTTGCATAGCAACATAATGGGGATACTTGATTATTTCATTTTTTTCCATTCTTACAAACCAACAAAACTAGCGCCCACTTGCAACAATTAGTAATTTAACCAAAATTTGAAAAAAAAAATTACTGACTCTCAAAATTTTGTATAAATAATCATAACTTAGAATAAAGTAAATAGCATATGTTAATTTAATCTAACATTCAATATACTATAAGTCGCAATAATTAACAACTTAAATTTTAAAAAAATTATACAAAAAATCTATCAGTGATGAACTAAAAAAGGACAAATAAATTAAAATGAATGAAATATCATATTTTACATTTAAATTTAATCATACGAATAAAAGTGCAAAAGTAATCAAATATATTCATTGGGCCTGGGTGTAATGACCCGCTAGGTCATTTAGAAGACTTCTTATATTATTTTATATCCTCCTCGTAAATTCTAAATGGATGTCACTAGACTCCTTGTGACTTGTATAATTTATTCTTGGCAGAGGTGTTTGTTTGAGAAAACATTTTAAATTTACTGAGAATCATATTCTATCCCTAACTTTTTTAAAATTGTGATTGCATTTTTTTTATTGCATTTTTAATATTATCATTCTTTCTGCTCCACTAAGGAGCTAAATGGATGACAATATCCAATCTATAAGATTCTTTATGATTGGCTGACCATTTGCATTAGTGGGTTGGACACTTGCTCATAGTGCTCAATTATAAGCCTGAAGAGGCGCACAATGCCTCTATATAATTGCTGCCTTTGCTTATTTCAATGAAGAGTAGAAAATAAGAAAGAAAATTTGGGTAGACCATAGATAGAATAGAATTCGTGACCAGCGACTATACAAATACCATTTATGCGGTTTCGGCATTGAGGTAGGTTTGACTATACTTCTTTGAGATTGGGATATATTGAGTTATTGAATATTTGTATGTTATAATTTATGGAATTGGATCGTATCATGTGTTGAAAATTTTTATTATAATATCCATAAGTAAAATTTTAATTATATGGGCGGTTATTTTTGAAAGCATGAAAATCCTAGACTAATTGTTAAATTATTAATTAGTGTTAATTATAAAAAAATTATTTTGTAGCTTATTAACAAAAGGATGGGATCCTAAAATAAAATATTTAAATACAAACCAAATTGAAAATAAAACACAAATAAGAAAAGATTGAAGCAGCATACTTTTAAGATCTTAATGGAGTAGTGAGTGGAGTGAAACAAAGAAGAATTTTAAGAGTAGTATGAATGATGTTGTAGATTTATTTTTTATCTATTGTTTTCAGAATAAGTGAAGTCATATGTCATACATGCATATACATAGAAATTGTATATTAAATTTAAAAAAAAAAAAGTGTAATGGCCTAGAAAAAAAAATAAAGTGACATTTACTAAAATATTCTTGGTATATTTCTCTTATTTTAATGAGTAGAAATAGAGGAAAGATTCAAGAGTTCATAGGATGTGCCAAATGTTTATTATAGACAGACCCAACATAGTGTACCATGATGTGAGGCCAAAATTACATATTTTTAGTCATTATTTATCTCATATTTAATACTTTGATTTATGCTTTTTGAGCATAAATTTTATGGATTGTGCTAAATTATGCATTTTATTTGTAGGATTAAAATTGGCGCGAAAATGAAGAGATTTAGAACTTAAACGAATTAAAAAGGAAAGATTAGAGAAGGAAAATCAAGCAGGTAGCTTAATGGATTAAAGTGAATATAATAATATATGTATATATTATTATATACATATAAAAGGCTTGAAGAATCTCAATTCGATTGAAATTTGAATCAAAACTGTCACGTGGAAGTGATCAATTGTTGAAGGCGGTGCTGCACTCACACGGACACAAGAAGCAGTCCAATTCTTCCGGTTTTGGATTTCCCAATTTGTTTTAGATTCAATTATTTTAGTAAGGATTTTTACCTACACTTATAAATATTTCATAAAATTAGATTTTACATAATTTTTGACCTAGAGAGAATAGGAGCCGTTGTGGAGGTCGAAGAATTTTGATTTCATCTTTTCTTCTCCATTATTATTTTTTTTTATATTTATCATGAATGATTTGTGACAATTTCTTCATGTCTATGTGGAGTTAAACTTCTCGTTCTAAGATTGTGGTAGCTAACAAGATGATTGTTTAGTCATTATTAATTCAAAATATTTGTTCATCATATTAGTTGTTCTTATATTGCTTTTATCTATATTTCAGAGTCTGGCCAACTAGGGGGTAAATTAGTTGTTCATTCTGGATTCAAGAGATGTTGGAATGAATAGAACACAGTAGTATTGAGAGCTTGTTCGACTAAGAAACTAGATTGATTCGTGTAAGGGAGACCCTTGACAACTACCCTTACACCTGGCTTGGTTCAAAATACAGGAAGATAACGTTAAAGCATTTGTATTGATATGTCTATCCCCACTCAACAATGTAGTTAGACCGTCAATAAAGGTAGGCTAGCAGAGGTTTGCAACCCTGTTCAGGTAATTTTAACCCTGTGAATCAACAACTAGATAATCAAATAATTTGATGAAATAGAGGCTAAACACGATTATTAGCTAAACCATAATAATAGATCAATTCATTCATTGATTGTGTAAAAATATTTGTCATCTTTGTAATTATTCGCTGCTTAAATAAATAATTGAAGTTTTAGAGCCCGTTTGGCTTAGCTTAAAAGTTGGTCAGACTTGCTTTTAAGCTCTTTTTAGCTTATAAAAGTGTTTAATAATTTTCAAAATAGCTTAAAATAAGTTAAAAGTTAAAAGCAACACCCCCAACTTTTTATTTTTTAGCTTAAAAGCTATTATAGCTTGACCAAACAAATTTTTTTTTACCCTAAATATTTTTTCATATTCCAAAATATCCTTAACTAAAGTAACCCTAACTACTCTCCCTTCTCATTATTTCAATTCAGACCACAATCTAACATTCTTCTCACTGCGCTCTCTCTTGGCAAAGCTTGGGTTATCTTCCTCCGCTGCCATTAATGTAAGTTTCACTATTTATTTTATTTTTCATTAGTTTTTATTGCAAAATTGTAACTAGTCCAACTTTTCTTCTTGTTTAAAGAATTGGGTACTGCAAAAATTCCATCTTAAATTGTATACATAAAGTTTACTTAAATAATAAGTTTATATTGATATTGAACTAAAATATAAATTTATTTTACTTTATTTTATTTTTATAGACA
>JAABOM020062745.1:0-10065 GCA_011800125.2 Solanum clarkiae | reverse complement strand
TAGAATATATATATATATATATATATATATATATATATATATATATATATATATTGTTTTCATGCATTCTTGGGCTTAAAAGCCAAACCACATTCATAACAATTTATACTTAGGCTCAAATGTCGAATCATACCTCATAGACATAATGCTCATGCATAGGAATAACTTATTCATACATACATAATGGGAGCAAGAACCCATAAAGCTAAAAGAGCCATAATCAATAGACATATATGTGATCACATTCTTGTCATAACCAATATCTTATCAAAATCATATCATAGAATATAATTAGGCTTAGCCCACTTTATAATTTCCAAAATATCTCCTGTTCATGATTGCACATGTCATGAATGATGTGAGAAAGCATGGATAATTGAGATTCAATCTAAAATCAATAGCATAACATGAAATTGAAGTAAACTAATAATAAAATCCACATTTAAAATCATGTATAAATCACTCATGCTCAAACAAGGTTTTAAAAAGGACATACATAATTATAGATTCATAAAAATGATGAAATTCAGTATTTCAATGCTTAAATTATCTTAAAATCAATAGATAAACATAACTCATTCATTATTGGAATCTAAGAAATCATAATATTTAAAACCCCAAATTAAAGTAAGCAAAATTCATATAGATTTCTTGAAAAATAGTTTGGGCCTCCTTGATTGGAAGTAACCAAGGATCAAAACTCACATACCTTCACAAGATGAGGAGCACCCAAGAGAAAAATTGATGAAGAATTGAATGTGTCTTGATTCCCAAGTTGAAAATCTTTAAGAACCCTTGAAGGATTTGAGAGAGTCTTTTGAATGAAAGAGAGTGAGTGTGAATAATTTGAATAGAAATTTAGGTCTTTAGAAGGTCATTATATAGAATAGGAGATCCCAAAAGAAGAATAGAAATAACCAAATTTACGAAAACACCATTAATGAGATGAAATTTTAAAATCACGTATATACCCCTACATAGACGAGTTCTACGAAAATGGGTATAACATCTTCATCTGAACTCTAAACGAGGTGAAACCAAGTGTTCTGGAAAGATTATTCATAGAGATTTAATTTGATAGGTCGTGGGACACACAATTCATTTTGTGCTAAGAGATATGTTCATTTAAAGTTGACCCTTCTATTGGTACTTGTGAAAAACTTAGCCGATGGAATTCCTTTCAACTTGGCTTGATGTAGGAGCCTCATGATGTCCTTAAAAAACATAAATAATCTTGAACTGAAGGCTTGAAAGTGGACTTAGGTCGAGCTTAGAGGTAACATAAGGTGTCACCTTGTCCCAAAACTTTTCGAAACCAAATCACAAGCGTCACTAAAGTTATACAAAAATCTAGGTCCTGACAGAGTTAAGCTTGTTGCCTACCAACTTAATGATGTGGCCAATATTTGGTACAATCAGTGGGAAGAGAGTCAAGGTGAGGATGTTGAATCTTCTACTTGGGATGAATTCGAGAGTTCCTTTCTTGATCACTTTTTCCCTCAGGAGTTGAGAGAGGCAAAGGTTGAGGAGTTTGTGAATCTTAAACAAGTGGGGATGATTATTAAAGAGTACAGCCTGAAGTTCATCTAATTATCCAGGTATTCCCCAGAGATGGTCTCGGACATGAGGGCGAGGATAAGGAAATTCATGTCTCGATTGCGTAAGCAAGTGAAGAGAGAGTGGCGGCATTGTTGATTCCAGGCATGGACATTTCTAGAATAATGATTTATGCCTAGCAAACTAAGGAGGATATGAAGAAGGACAAAGAAAAGCATATGAATAAGAAGGCCAGATCAACAGGGCTTAAGCCCACCCAGACTGAGCAGAGTAAGGGAGATAAGTCTTACTTCCAAAAGAGGTCCTTTAACATTCACCATCTCCAGCCAGTGCACCAACCCCGAGCTAGAGATATGATCATAGTTCCTAAGATCAGCCAAACTTTAGGGCAAAAGGTGCACAATTACAAGCAGTGCGACCCTTGGCTCTAGAGGGAAGCCACCTCATGGGACGTGTGGAAAGATACATCTGGGAGAGTGTAGAGAGGGAGGTAATGGTTTCTACAGGTGTGGCCAGCCAGGCCATTTTTAGAGAGCTTGTCCAATGTGGGGTAATAGGTCCAGACTTCTACGATAGCACCACCAGCGAAGGGCAATCAAAGAGGTTTTGCACAAAGGGCAGGTAGAGGGAAAAATGGCCTGTATGCGATGGGGAATCGATAGGATAAGGAGGTTGCACTAGAGGTTGTGACGAGTATGCTTCGAATCTTTACCTTTCCTTGTTATGCCTTACTTGACCTGGGTGCAACTTGCTCTTTTGTGACACCATATGTGGCGAGTAGATTTGAGATTCTTCTTGAGTGTTTACGTGAGCCATTTTCTATTTCTACTCATGTTGGTGAATCTATTCGAGCTGAGAAGATCTATAGAGATTGTGTGGTGTCTATCTATCACAGGATACTCTTGTTGACTTGATTGAGTTAGAGATGGTTGATTTTGATATGATCCTTGGTATGGAATGGCTACATGCATGTTATGCCTCTGTTGATTGTCAAACTTGGACTGTCAGATTCTAGTTTTCGAATGAGCCTATTATTGTGGAAAGGAGATTCTGTTGCACCAAAGGGTAAGTTTATTCCTTACCTCGAATCCCAAAAACTGATCTCTAAGGGATGTATCTACCACCTCATACGTGTTAAGTCCAATGAAGTTGAGCCCCCTACTCTTGAGTTTGCCCCGATTGTGAGCGATTTCCTGATGGGTTCCCTGAGGATCTACATGGAGTCGCTCCTGATAGGGAGATCGACTTCAAAATTGATGTCCCTCCTGACATCCAGCCTATTTCCATTCCGCTATATAGGATGGACCCTGTAGAGTTGAAGGAGCAGTTGAGGGATTTATTAGAGGAAGGGTTCATAAGGCGGAGTGTCTCTCCATGGGGTGCTCTGGTCCTATTCATGCGAAAGAAGGATAGTTCTCTGAGGATGTGTATTAACTATCGTCAGTTGAATAAGATGACCATCAAGAATAAATATCCCCTTCCAAGGATTGATTATTTGTTCGACCAACTGCAGGGTGCCACTATTTTCTCTAAGATAGAGCTTAGATCAGGCTATCAACAGTTGAAAGTAAGAGAATATGACATCCCAAAGACGGCTTTCCAAACTCGATATAGTCACTTTGAGTTCTTGGTAATGTCTTTTGGGTTGACAAATGCACCCGCAGCTTTGATGGACCTGAAGAACAGAGTATTCAGACATTATCTTGACATGTTAATGATTGTGTTCATTGATGATATTTTGGTACATTTCAAAGATCAGGAGGAGCATGTCAATCACCTCAAGATCACTTTGCAGATACTCCAAGACAATGAGTTATATGCAAAGTCTAAGTGTGAATTTTGGCTCAATATGTGGCTTTCTTAGGTCATGTGATTTTTGGAGATGGAATTCGAGTGGATACTCAAAAGATTGAGGCGGTTAAGAACTAGCCAAGTCCAACATCACCGACAGAGATATGGAGTTTTCTGAGATTAGCTGGCTATTACCAGAGATTTGTTCAAGGGTTCTCTTCCCTATCCGCACCATTAACTAAATTGAACCAGGAGAAGGTCAAGTTTCAATGGTTCGACGAGTGTAAGGAAAGATTACAAGAGTTGAAGACAAGGTTAACCACTGCACCAGTGTTGATCTTTCCTGATGAAACAGATGGATTTTTTAACTATTGCGATACGTCGAAAGTAGGATTAGGATGTGTGTTGACATAGAAGGGGAAGGTTATTGCATATGCTTCTCGATAGCTTAAGGTACATGAGAAGAACTATCCCACTCATGATTTGGAGTTGACAGCAGTGGTGTTTGCTCTCAAATTATGACGCCACTACCTGGAGCACATGTTGATGTATTTACAAACCACAAGAGCCTGCAATACATCTTCACCCAGAAGGAACTTAACTTGAGGTAGAGGAGATGGCTTGAATAAAGATTATGACATGAGCATCCTCTACCAATCAGGTAAAGCTAATATGGTCGTTGATGCTCTTAGCAGGTTGTCCATGGGAAGCACCGCCCATGTGGAGAAGGAGAAGAGGGAGTTAGCGAAAGAGGTTTATAGACTGGCATGATTAGGAGTCCAATTAGATGAATTGGGCGAAGGAGGAGTTCTTATGCATAACGGGTCTCCATCATCTTTAATAGTGGAAGTGAAGGAGAAAAAAGATTGAGATCCTATCTTATTACAATTGAAGGAAGATGTGCCCAAAAAGAAAGTGATGGTTTTTGCCAAAGGGAAAGATGGAGTATTGAGGTATCAGGGCAGATTGTGTGTCCCTGATGTTAATGGAGTCTAGGAGAGGATCATGGAAGAGGCCCATAGTTCTAGATATTCCATCTATCCAAGGTCTACCAAGATATACCATGACTTGAGGGAAGTCTACTAGTAGAGTGGAATGAAAAGAGATATTGCCAAGTTTTTTCCAAGCGCCCGAATTGCCAACAAGTCAAAGTTGAGCACCAAAGGCCATGTGGAGTGGCTTAGACCTTCGAGATTCCAAAATGGAAGTGGGAGATGATTAACATGGACTTGGTCAGAAGTTTATCGAGATCTCGCAGATAGCATGATTCGATTTGGGAAATAGTTGACCGAATGACTAAGTCTGCTCACTTTTTGGCAGTCAAGAGGACTGACTCTGTAGAGGATTATGCTCGACTATACATAAGGGAGATTGTTAGAATTCATGGAGTCCCCTTGTCTTCGGTATTACGAAAACACGTAAGGGCAAAGTCTGATCATGGTGATTATTTGGTCAGGATATATCTATCTTGGTTTGGATTACCAAAATAGATTGCGGTGGCTCCTAAAGTGAAGAAAGCCACTTTCCAATCAATTACAACTCCTCACTCAGATATTAATAGTGTCCGTGAAGTTCTTGGAGAAATGAAAACTTCCATCTCAGATAGAGGAGCCTAATTTACTATTGGAGATCTTTTCAGAAGGGTTTGGGTATGAAGGTTCTCTTTAGTACTGCTTTTCAGCCTCAGAAAGATGGTTAGGCAGAACGCACTATTCAGACCTTGGAGGATATGTTGGAGCTTGCGCCATTGACTTTAAGGGTAATTAGGATGACCACTTACCTTTGATAGAGTTTGCTTACAACAATAGCTTCCATTTGAGCATCCAGATGGCCCCATATGAGGCACTTCATGGGAGGAGGTGTAGGTCGCCGATTGGATGGTTAGAGGTAGGTGAAGCAGAGTTGGTCGGGCCAGACTTGTTCCTCCAAGCTATGGAGAAGGTGAAGATCATACGAGAAAGGTTGAGGACTGCACAGAGTCGGCAGAAATCCTACATAAAGGTCAGAAGAAGAGATTTAGAGTTTGAGGTCAATGATAGGGTGTACTTGAAAGTGTCAACCATGAACAGTGTGATAAGATTTGGAAAGAGAGGGAAGTTAAGTCTGAGGTACATTGGCCCTTATCAGATCATAAAAAGAGTGGGCAATGTGGAATTTAAGTTAGAGCTACCACCAGAATTAGAGGCCATCCACCCGATCTTCCATATTTCCATGCTCAAGAAATGTTTGGGAGATCCACAGTTAGTTGTGCCTCTCGATAGTATCTAAGTGAGAGACAGTCTGAATGAGGAAATTCCTATCCAAATTCTTGATCATCAGGTTCAAAAAGTTGAGAACCAAAGAGGTTGTGTATGTCAAAGTATTATGGAGGAACCAATTTGTAGAAGAAGCTACTTGGGAGGCGGAGGAGGATATGAAGGCCAAATATCCTTATTTATTCCTTCCTGCTGATGATGAGAGAGTGGATGGTGAGTATTTCACTCTAAATTCTTGAATTTCCATTTCCTGGAGTCTTCCTTTCACTCCCTATATGATAGATGATAGAGTTATAGAATCTGAGAGAGGATTGATGTGATTTGTTGAATACTTGACTGTTTTACTTGTTGAGTTCTTTGATTGATTGATTACATGAATGAGATGAGAACTAGCTGATTGTTAGAGTCTCTAGGGGAATTCGTGCTTTGACCTAAATCCCAATCTTTCTCTTCATTCGAGGACGAATTATCCCAAGGAGAGATAATGTAACATCCCCAAATTCTTTTCATCTGATCTGGAGTGATTATGCAGGATGATGTTGAAAGAGAGAGAAAGAGGCGAGCTGGGAGCTTTCGAAGAAAGTAGATTAATTAGAGATTAGAAAACAATTGTGAAAGTTTAATAAATAATGAAGGAGAGAACCGTGGGTCGCTCGATTAAATTGAATGAATGGCGAAAATTTAAAAGAAAAAAAAAAGGGTTGGGTTCTGGCTTTTTTTTTGTTTGGGGGGGGGGGTCACAAATTAAATCAACTTAGAGGTTGAAGTTGAATGTGAATTTTAGCTAATATAGACATAATTTTGATAGTTATTTGAAAACGATTGATAATTGTATTAGGATTATTATTATTCAAAGAAAAAAATTCTACAACGATAATATAATATGATACTGATAAAATCATAAAAGTAATACGTAATAATAAATGTCATATTAAACACTTTAATCAAATTAGTTACATTTATGATCATAAATACATATGTAGTTTTGTGAGAACTAAAAATGCAATTAAAACTTTCAAATATAGATATATGAATAATGTAATATAAAGAATATTATGTTTAAATACAATCCGAGTAATAAAATGTTATGTAAATTTTGAATAAATTAAGTACAACAAAGTAGGTGATTTGGATCAATGTATTTTTGTTGCAGTATATTCAATGTTGTTGCCACGCCAAGAATACTTTTACAACAAGAAAAAAATTGGTGTAAGAATATTATAACAGTAAAAGATGTTGTTGGTAAAAGCTTATACAACCAAAAAAGTTATTGTCATAAATCATGATTATTTAGCAACAAAAAAATATTATTGCAAGAAAGTGATATTCATAAGGTGAGTTAGAAAATTAGAGCTCTAATACAAATAACTTGAATCATTGAAAGGTCTCTTTTCAATTACATTGAATGTTAACTTGTTTACATAAGTTTTGCTTTGTTAACTAATTTAGATGAGATTTGCTTGGTATACAATACTTAAAATTCACTCAAATTTTCTGAATAACAAAAATTGAATGTAAAACATGATCTCAATCAAGGGTTATCTATATGATCTTGGAATGTTCGGAAGGCTATAGCAAGGGTCATACCTTTGAGTCCCTCCTGTTTCAAAACCTCAACCCACAATTCAACAGTAACCATGGACCTGCAACAGGACATCACAAAAATGAGAATCGGAAGAAATGGGAAAAGTTATGTCCAGATGTGGCTCGTACCAGCAAAGAATCACAATCGCCAGCAAGATTTTCTTCATCGGATATTGCAGAACCAAAAGCACAAGCATCTGAACATTTGGTTTACCAAAGCCTCCAGATACATCTAGTGTACTTTGGAAGACAAATTAAGAAGTTGATGGGTCTATGAGGATATAGGGGCTTTTGTAAGGAAGGGTTGGGCTATTTCTAACGAGTTGGGCTTTTGTACCTGACTCTTTACTTGTTCTCCCCTCTTTTATTAATAAAAGGCCCAGTGGGCGAAATTTATCAAAAAAAAATTAAAATTTTCATTAGATATAAGTATTTTGGAGTCATTTGATAGGTGGTTGAAGCAAAGTTATTCATGCATTAAATTCTCCAAGAGTAATACCATGTCTTGTAGGCGCCTTGCTAACTTGTAGGTTGATACGTTAAATGCTCAACAAGTTAGTTAATTTAGACAGACTCCCTGCTTTTTCACATTTAAAGTTAAAGTATCAAGTATATTAATATTAGATAGCGATAACTATTGATTCGACTGAGTATAAAAAACTGAACCATAGGCCACAACAAACTCAATTGAGCCCATCAAAGATTGATGAAAATTTAAATTTCTAGCAGCCCTAAGAGCTACCAAAAAGGTTTTAGGTAACCCTTTAAGAGTCAACGGCTTAAAAGCAATCTGAACCAGACTAATATGCATGAAGTTAAATAGCACAATACGTAAATTAGCCCCTTAACTTGAAGTCAAATCATAAGTTGCAACTTCAACTTTCAAAATGCATAAACAGACACTCCAACTTGTCCATTTTTTTAATCAATTAGGCACTGCAGTCCAGCAGCCCAAGTGCGTAAGATACACCTATTATGATGTGAATTTTATGTCCAATCCCACGATGCCACATCATTAACATTATTCCACCTATTTATATTTAAAAAAAGAAAAAAGAATATGTCACGTCATTAACACTGTTCCACTTATTTATAGTTAAAAAAATAAAAGAAACATTTGTAATTGGCCAAAATAAATTTATTTTATGAAAAATTCAAATTTTGTAAATTTAAATTTTTTACTCTACTTCGAACCCTCATTCCCCCCCCCCCCCCCCCCCCCCCCCCCACACAAAAAAAAAAACTTATTTTACGAAAAATTTAAATTTTGTAAATTTTCATTGTTTTACTCTGCCTCTTACCCTCATCCCCACCAAAAGCACCATCCACCCCCACAGCAAACAAAAAAATTAAAAATTTACAACAACAGCAGCATACCCAGTGGAACCCCACAAGTGGGTCTAGAGAGGATAGAATGTACAGAGACCTTACCACTACCTCATAGAAGTAGAGAGGTAGTTTCCTGGGAACCCTCGTCTCAAAAACTCATAAGCAAAACAAACTAGATATGCCAACAAGGAAAGGAAAGGGAATAGAGAGGGCGACTAATAACAAAAAGCACATAACTATGTAAATACGATAAAATTAACTCACATACGACAAATCCTAACAAATATGATATAAACACGACTATTCCTGTAACCCTACTATACCTTAAGGCCAGACATCCACCTAACCGTACCAACTAATTAGCCTGCTACTCTAATTTGCAACCTCCATTCCTTTTTATCTAAGGTCATGTCAACGGTGAGATTAAGTTTCGCCATATCTTTTGTAATCGCTATACTCCCGAGGTAAGCCTCCATTTAGTCCATACTGCCCCAATACTATGTGTGACATTATTATCGATGTCGCCACTGCTCTGGATGATGGACCCCAAATACTTAAAGTTGTCCCTCTTAGGGATAGGTTAAGTGGCAAGCCTCACATCAATGTCTGTTTCATCCCTCGCAACACTGAATTTTCCCTCCAAGTATTCTGTTTTGGTTCTGCTTAGTTTTAAACCTTTGGACTCCAAGGCGTGTCTTCAAGCGTCCAGCCCATCATTAACTTTAGCCCGAGTCTCATCAATCAGTACTTTGTCATCTACAAATAGCATAAACCATTGAACCTCCTTCTGGATAGATCGCGTCTGCTCATCCATCACTAAGGAAAATAGGAAAGAGCTCAACACAGATCCTTGATGGAGTCCCATCTCAACAGGAAAAAACTCTAAGTCTCCTCCTACTGTTTTTACCAGAGTTTTGGCTCCATCACATGTCCTTAATCACCCTGATATATGCCATTGGGACACCTTTCACCTCTAGACACCTCCACAGGACATCCCTTAGAACCTTGTCATAGGTCTTCTCGAGATCAACAAACACCATATGAAGGTCCTTCTTCCTTTCCTTACTTCTCCATTAATCTCCAAACCAGATGAATTACTTCAGTAGTCGATCGTCCCGGCATGAATCCAAACTGATTATCCGAAATAGACATTACTCTTCTAACCTTCATCTCTACCACTCTCTCCCAGACCTTCATAGTGTGACTTAACAACTTGATACCCCTAAAGTTGTTACACTTTGAATTTCCTCTTTGTTTTGTACAGTGGAACCATTGTACTCCTCCATTTATCAAGAACCTTGGTCGTCTTCATGATAGCATTGAACAATCTAGTCAACCATTCAATGTCATCCTTGACCATGTTCTTGCAAACATCTACCGGAATCTCATTGGGTCCGATCGCCCATGTAACACCCCACACCTTACCATACTAATACTATGCAAATGAAATATGATATGATTTGGTTAAACTGGCGCAAGTTTTCAAAAGTGTTTGAATCTCGCGTCAATGGGCTATATGTGCATCTAGCGCTTAAGAGGGTCGAGTGTA
>JAABOM020062744.1:0-10066 GCA_011800125.2 Solanum clarkiae | reverse complement strand
ATCCATGGCTAATTCTTGGTCAAGATTTTTAGGGTTTTTCTCCGATTAACTCCTCTGGTCCCTTCAAGATAACTATTGCCCCCTTTTTATCTACGAAAGGGGACAAGAACGTTAGGGGTGCGGCGCATGCGTGAAGGAGAGTGTAGTGGAGAAAGTGACCGTTAGGGAAGGGTAACAGCTCGCGGGGAAGGGGAAAAAATTTTGGGAAAATGGAGTAGAAGGAAGAAGATGAAGGGTATCTGGAAAGGAGAGGGTCTGGGAAAGGGAATGGGGTTGAATGGGGAAGAAGAAGGGGTTGGGAAAGGGAATGGGGTTGGCGGTTAGGGTTTGGGGAAAGGGAAAAAATGGGAAAATGGGAACGAGAAGAAGATGGGAGAGGGGATATAAGGGGCGCGTGCAACACACACGCCCGTGTTTAAATAATTATTTTTTTAATAAAATAATTATCCGAAAATCGTTAAAAATATAAATAATGTTCGATGACTAATTTGACACCGCAGAGGATAAAAATTAGGTGTCAACGGATATTATCCACATAGACCTCCGTTTCTTTATGTATCATGTCATGTTATAAAGTGGTCATTGCTCTCATATAGGTAGCCCCAGCATTCTTTAATCTAAACAACATCAACTTGTAGTTGTAAACACCCCAGGGTGTAATGAAGGTAGTTTTCTCAGCATCATCCTCATGCATCTTGATCTAATGGTAGCCAGAAAAACATCATTCTTAGCACAATTGTCTATTAGAATGTATATGTTTGGGAGTAGAAAATCATCTTTAAGACTAGCTTTGTTGAGGTCTCGATAATCCACACAAACTCTGACTTTCCCATCTTTCTTAGGTACAGGCATGATGTTGGCGAGTTGGGTTGGATACTTGGTTACTTGGAGAATTCTAGCCTCCAATTGTTTTGATACTTCTTCCTTGATTTTCAAACTCAGATTAGGCTTGTATTTTTCTAAGCTTCTGCTTCACCGGCAGGTAACATGGATCATAGGCAATTAATGAGCTACCATTGAAGTGCTTAACCTGTCATATCTGCATAAGACCAAGCAAAGATATCCTTGTTCTTTTAGGAATTGAATATAGTCCCTTTTCTTTTCCTCGGACATGTGAATGTTGATTCGGGTTTCTTGAACCATTTCAGAATCACCTATATTCACCACTTCTGTTTCTTCCAGATTTGCTTTAGGCTTATCCTCAAATTCCTCGATCTTTCTAGCGATTTCTTCGTATTCTTTATTTTCCTCCACCGCCTCTGTCTCAGTTATGCAATGTTGTGTAGTCTCAGTATGTGCCACAGTCTTAGATTCAACATTATTAAAAGTAATTTTTCTGAAAGAAACAACAAAGCAAAATAAAATACATCAACAATAAGTAAATGAAAATTTTATTGCTTTGAAGGGCATAGCCAAACTTAGAGTTTATTATAATGCTGAAATGGATAAAACATTTAAACTTAAATTGAAAAGCCTTTATTTTGAAAAGCACATTACAACAACAACATACCAAGTGAAATTCCATATGTGGGGTTTACAGAGGGTAGAACGTACGTAGACCTTACCACTACCTCATAGAGATAGAGAGGTTGTTTCCTGAGAACTCTTGTCTCAAAACACATAAGCAGAATATACTAGACATGAGAAAAGTAAAGGAAAAAAAAGTGAACAGAAAGAGCAACTAATAATGGAAAAGCACATGATATAATGAAAATACACTAAAATTAACATATCAAGATGGAAAATGACAACACAAGATATACAAGCAATGTAAATACGCTAAAAGTAAACAAATATAACACTAAAAATGACAACATACGATGTGAATACATCACTACTCCTACTAACCTATTATATCACAAAGTCCTTAAATGATCTACCCCTACTAACCTATTAGTCCTCTGCTCTAATACGCAACCTCAACTCTTTTCTATCTAAGGTCATGTCCTTGGTGAGATGAAATTTGGCCATATCTTGTCTAATCATCTCCCCCCAATACTTCTTCAGTCTACCTCTACCCCTCCGCGTATACCTTAAATCCAACCTCTCACACCTCCTTACAGGAGCCTCAATACTTCTTCTCTATACATGTCCAAACCAATGCAGTCTCGCTTCCCTCATCTTGTCACCACAGGGTCCATCTCTAGCTTCTCCCGGATGATCTCATTCCTAATCCTATCACTCCTGATATGTCCACACATTCATCTCAACATCCTCATCTCCATAACCTGCATATTATGAACATGTGAGTTTTTAATTAGCCAACACTCCACCCCATATAACAAAGATGGTCTAATCACCGTTCTGTAAAACTTGTCTTTAAGCTTAGGTGGTATTTGCTTATCACACAATACTCCTGAGGCAAGCCTCCATTTCATCCATGTTGCCCCAATACAGTGTGTAACATCATCATCAATATCGCCAATACTCAGGATGATGGATCCAAGATACTTAAAGCTTACTCTCTTAAGAATAGGTTGGGTGGAAAGCTTCACTTCATTGTCTGCTACATCTCTAAAAACACTAAATTTATACTCCAAGTATTCTATTTTGGTTCTGCTCAATTTGAACCCTTTGGATTCTAAAGTATCCCTCTACACGTCCAATCTATCATTAACTTTGGCCCGAGTTTCATCAATCAATACTATGTCATTTGCAAATAGCATACACCATGGTACCCCTTCCTGGATAGACCATGTCAGCTCATCCATTATCAAAGCAAAAAGAAAAAGTGTTCAACACAAATCCTTGATAGAGTCCCATCTCAACAGGAAAGTACTCTGAGTCTCCTCCCACCATTCCTACCCGAGTTCTGGGTCTGTCATACATATCCTTTATCATCCTAATGTACACCATTGGAACACCTTTCGCCTCTAGGCATCTCCATAAAACATCCCTCGGCACTTTGTCATAGGCCTTTTCCAAGTCTATGAACACCATATAAAGGTCTTTCCTTCTCTCCCTATATTTCTCCACTAATCTCCGAACAAGATGGATTGCTTCAGTAGTTAATCATCCAGGCGTAAATTTGAGCTGATTCTCAGAAATACTACTTTCCTCACCCTCATCTCCACCACTCTCTCCCAAACCTTCATAGTGTAGCACAACTTCTGTAATTGTTACAACTTAGAATATCACCCTTGTTCTTGTACAATGGAACCATTGTATTCTTCTTCCATTCATCGGGCATCTTAGCAGTTATCATAATAGCATTACACAACCTAGTCAGCCACTCATAATGAGCGGTCCTTACAGGTGGAAGTTCATTCTCGTGAAAGGATATCTTATATAGTTCGAACATTTATCCAACCATGTGGGCCAGTTCTCCTTCAGTAATATTGGATGGAACATGGGCCTTGTTTAACACTCTCATCAAGGCCTTTCGGTAATGTTCTGAAGTCTGCAGGAGGGACAAGAGGGACAAGATAGAGATTTGAGCGGATACCTTACTCAATTGCTTAGTGATGGAATACTCTTTAGCTTATATTTCCTTCCACACACCACTTTCATTAACTTCTATGACAGGAGGCTTGGTCTTGCTTGAGTCTTCTTGAGTCATGCATTCTGAAGTATATATTCTTCCAGAGCGAGTTACCCTTGGGCAACGTCGGCTTCTTCCACTATTACCTTCTCCTTGTCATAACTCCAAGGAACGACGTGAGTGTCAAAGCTTGCTTGAGGGGCTTTTGTGACTATAAATGGAGATTTGGTCACAACAACTTCTACCTCAAAGAGTTTGCACCCTTATACCACAAAGGGTGTTTGAGTTATCATAACAACTAACTCATCTCGCTCTACCAAACATATGGATCCTTCCAAATTTATTGACTATCCTACTTTCAGCATATTCACTTGGTCATTAGGAAGTGGGTTATTGGAAACATTGGGCGCAGGTTCCTTGAATTGGATGGTTTTGGTATCTATGGGTTTTTAGATTTTGTCTCTTAGGGATCGACAAACTTCTGTGGTGTGTCCTTTCATTCTAGAATGATAGGCACAAACCTTGTTAGGATCATACCACTTGGCTTGAGTGTCTATGGGTAAAGCAGGGATTGGTGTGACGGAACCAACTTCTTTTAGCCTTTCATAAAGTTAGCGATGGGTTCGACTAGAGGAGTGTAGCTTTTTTGTGGGCTTTTTATCGAAGTTGGGTGCGATTTCTATAATTTGGTTGTTGAGGAGATGGAGGTGGTGGTGGAGTAGTTTGGTAGTATGTTGGTTGGGTATTATAAATAGAATATGTGGGTTGTTGATATTGTGGAGGGGGAGCTTGGCAAGGAGTATATCTTGGATAAGGGCAACAGGGCACACGGTAAGGTGATGTAGGATAATGAGGGAGAGGTGGGGTTGGAGTTTTTGGTTTGGTGGGGCTTTTTGTTCCATGCGCCAACATGACCTCACCCACTTCTTTTTCGTGCAACTCGAGAGGAAACTTGCAGATTGTAGTGCCTTATTGGTAGCCTGTAGAGCTTCTAGGTTGATAATAGTGTCATTCTTAATACTTCCTCAATCCTTTCACCTAGTTTGATGATATCACCAAAATATTTTGCGCGACGCATCATCCTATCATAATATAAAGGCTCTTGTACATGAATAAAATAGTCTTTCATTTGAGACTCATCCATGGAAGGTCTGGCCCTAGTAGCCTCAGACCTCCACCTCCACCTTTACTGCATAGTCTCTAAATGTTTCCCCAGTCTTCTTCTATAGATTCTGAATGTAGAACCAATCGAGTGCATTCTCTTTGTTGAAACTGAAACGATCCATAAAATCAGAGGTCATGTCTACCCAACTTGACCATTTGCAGGCATATTGGTCGATGTACCAGGTCAGGGCCTCCCCCGTGAGGCTCCTCCTAAGCAGTTTCATTCTAATCTTTTCATCTCATCCAACTCCAGGCTTTTCACAGTACATGCGCAGATGAGCCTTAGGATCACCAATACTGTTGAATAGATCAAACTTGGGAGGCTTGTATCCTTCGGCCAGTTCCACATCAAGGTGTATACATAAATTCTCGTAGCTCAAACCAACTACCTTTTTACTTGTTTCAACTTGTTGCAAGCAATTGGTAAAGCTAACTTACTTCTCAGCCATGGATGTAATCAGTATATCCTTTTGGGAGGATTCTGATTCATAATAGTTGTGGATATAAGGAGCGGCTTCAACATATATAGGGTTATGTTTATGATTTCCAGGGGTGTGGTCATAGGAAGTGTTGATGGTGGATTTGGGAGGTATGATTGGGATGTAACTATAGTTTTGGGAGTATAATGTTGGCTCAGAAGGGACTGAACGGTATGGGTTTCGTAAGTGATGGCTTGGAAGTTGAGCATTTGGGGGTAGCATATTAGTAGGGTTTGGTTGTAGGTGGGAAGGTTGAACAAATGGATGGTAATTTGGGTGTGTGGCTTGGCTAGTAGTGATTCGGTCTTCCCTGTTCTCCTCGAAAGGAGTGCAGAGAGAAATGGATAGCTTAGCCAAATTTTGCATACTAGCCATCACTTCTTCAAGTTCTAGAATTTTCCACTCCAACCTTGAAACCATGTCATGGAGTGAGCCCTATTTTAGAATTTTCATTAGTGGTGTTGTCGTTTGCCATCTTGTCTTTTCTCTTGTTGTTCAAACTTAGGAGTGGTAGAGGAGAGGGAGGAACACCTTTTGATCTTGTGTAATAAGTCAGAGTGCGCGGATAGATCAACCTTAGGAAAGGGAAAACAAAACCACCAAAACCTTGTTTGAGGTTACAACAATAGCAGCAGTAAACACATAGTAAAAAAACCATCCTAAAATGCAAGGGACTTCATTGAGCTAGAGGTAAGCCTAATACGATAAGCAAGTGATTCATGACAGTTAATTCAAGCCTTAAATTGTAAATTAGAGTTTAGAGTTAGAACAAACATAAAATAGATAAATTGTTTTATTGACTACGCCGAACCATTACATCATGGCAAATAAACTTTCAAAAAAATCAAAATCTAAAAAGAGGAAGGGATAACAAAAGGAGGAAATAAACAAGAACATAATTAAAAATCTTCAGATGTGAAGGCTTCCATATGTCGGGATGATCTACTCCTTCATCTCTTAAGTGACATCATAATCTTTGTTCAATAGATTGCAAGCCCAAGCTCTCTCCTCTAAATTCTTGTACTTGGGTCGCCCTCTTTGATCCAGATCTACTCCCTCGGCATCTTCAAAAATCCACACATACTATTTGGGAGTGCTATAGGGGCGATTTTCTTGAAGGACAAGAGTCAACACTCTTTCCCACCTTCTACATATATTATGCAACTTTGGAATCTCCTCTTCAAATTCATACTCAAATAGGCTCATATTGGATTGCAATGGAATCACTTGAATCAAACCTAATTGTCTAAGTACTCATAAAGGAGCGTAGGGTTGGACTCCTTTTAAACCAATGAGCTCAATATAGTAAAGTTAATCTCCTCTTCATATTGCAAGTGAGGGGTTCAACCAATAGTACTTCCATTGGACATTGTAACCAAAAAAGCCCTCTCATGAATCTACAACTCTTTGGCACACACTAGGGTGACAAATCTACGCATACTTGTTGGATGGGTGTGAATTTTGCTTCCCAATCCATTAAGAATGTATATCGAATTTGCCCTTTTGTAAAAATGCTCAATTTCCCAAAGTTGTAGAAAAAAATTGCACCCCTCAAAGAAATTTTTACCTCGAACACATTTGGACAATGTCCTTATCATTTCTGCTAATATCATGGACACGGGAGTATTTCCCCAGCATCGCTTCCTTTGGCTTAAGTGCGCACAATATAGATTAAATGGGTATCTATATTTTTGTCTTTTTTAGGGAAGATTAGGGTACCCAACAATGTGACAGCAAAGGCGTTCACGCGATGCACTTCCCATTTTGCGACTGAACAAGAAAAATGATGACCAAAGCAGGAATACAGAAAATCTAAAGAAATCCATTCAAAATCCAAATAAGTCAACTTAGGGTTGTACATTAAACCCAAATTCCTCATAAATTTCTTTGGAGTTGCCTATGTGGGACGATCATGCTTCTATCTTGGTAAGGCAAGTTGATGAACCCATTGATTTCCTCAAGTGTGGAAGTTAGCTCAAAGTCACGAAAATTGAAAACAGTTCTGGCAGGGTCCCAAAACTTCAACACTTCTTTGATCCAGTAATGGTCTAGAACAACATAAATCAAGTATATCAACCCCATAATAGTTGAGCAACGTATATAGCACGGTCTCGCTTAATGTTTTCCCACCATCTTCGAAGCTTATGATTGACACCTACTACCATTTGAGTGTTAGCAAAGTTTGGGGAGGCCATTTAGTTCTTTCTACACACAAACAAAGAAAAGAAAGAGTTCTAAACTCCATTTGAGCAATATTTAGGCTTTAGATTAAACTGTCGTGATCATATAGACACATAATATGCAGTATTTCATTTAGAGGGTGATTGGATCCTTTAGACTTAAATAAAGTGGTTACTATTACTGTAGATTGACCCCGTGGATTAAACTACCTAAGGCTTATGCATGGATGACCTAGTTTTGGGGTGGATATGGCTCTATCCTAAGGTTCTACAGAGTGTGTTCGACACGGACTGAGGGTGATCATATGTGAGAAGCACGTGGTCCAACAGTGATAAGATCATTCGCTATTCACCATGCATGTGCTTTCTCTCTAATATTTGAGTTTTGAACAGGAGGTAGGAGAAGTGCAAAAGCACAACATCACCATAAAAAGAAAAAAAAAAGAGTGGAGAAATATATGAACGGTATGTCAGTTTATTAAAGCAGTAACAATTAGCACATAAAAGTAGTAATAAGCAAATAAAATAATCAAAAGTTACGAGGTAGGGATTTGGAAGTTAGAGCAGTACTATAAAATAAATAAAAGGGAGAAAAAAAAAAGAGGAAGGGGAGTTATGTTAGTCAGGAATAAGGGAAAGAAAGGAGGATGTTAGAGAGGAGTGGGAAAAGGAAAAAGAAAATAGTGTTAGTAAGTAAAGAAAAACAAATAAATCAGATAAGACAATTAAAAGCATATAAGAAAAGTTAAAAAAATAAAATCCAAATAAAATAGACACGTATTAGTTAGAACCTAGAATCCCCAACAAAGTCATCATTTTGTTGTTCCCCATTTTCTCGCAAAAATGGGAACCTGAACAACATCATGGCAGGGCTTTTTTGGGATTTGAGAGAATGAAGAGTCACCATCCAATGTGTTAAGGTGCATTAGGACACCATTCTAATATAAAACTAAATCTAAGCTTAAACTCACCAGAGAACAGATAAGGGTTCAAGATACCTCGAAGTGAAGGTGTTAGGCACTCTTCGATGTTCGCAAATGCAGATCTCGCATTTTATGTGAGGGTTAATAAATAAGGTCTCTTGATTTTAATAAAATTATCTTAATTAGATCTAACTGATAACAAGAAAGAAATTAACAAATAGATACAAGAGTAAAGCAAATAATAATGAAACTAACCTACCCCAAGTAATTAAAATAGAAAAAGAGAAAACATTAGACTAAAGCGATTTATTACCACTCGAATCAATTACTCGGCTTTTATTTTCAAAATATAAAATTAAATTTTGTCATTTTTAACTCGCATAGCTTATTTAAGCTGAAGGACAAAAATCAAAGTTTTGTCCTATTCAAGTTTGAGTTAGATCATCATTTTCGAAGGTCCTATTTACCCCTGTCCTTCCTAAGTTGACTGATTATTTACCTAAAAGCACACCTAAACAAAATGAGAAAATTTTAACATTTTTTTAAAGTGTCTAGCATTCCTCCTAATGTCCAAGAGGCATTGGACTTTCTAATTTTAATCAACAAAATAGATAAAGATGAGCACTTAGCAAATAAAATCTCAAGTATGCCTCCAAATTCACAAACACAAATAAAAGTGCAAAGTGCATGACATGTTAAGTGTGTACAATTCAACAGTCGATCATTGAAGAAAAGAAAATTTTTAAGAGCTTGACAAAGGATTTTCAAACATTTGAGGATCAGTGCCATAGTATTGAGAAAAATTATTTAAACCTAAAGCATGATTCCTAGAACAAATTATATTGATAAAACTATTTAAATCTAAAAGCATGATTTCTAGGACACATAATAAAATTATTTAAACCTAAGAGCATGATTTCTAGAACAATAATATTGAAAAGAATTATTTAAACCTAAGAGCATGATATCTAGACCACATAATATTGAGAGGAATTATCTAAACCTAAAAGCATAATTTTTAGAACACATAATATTGAGAAAAGTTATTTAAACCTAAGAGCATGATTTCTAGAACACATAATATTGAGAAAATTATTTAAACCTAAGAGCATGATTTCTAGGACATAATATTGAGAAAAGTTATCTAAACTTAAGCCCATGATTTCTAAAACACATAATCTTGAAAAAATTATTTAAACCTAAGAGCATGATTTCTAGTATATATAATATTGAAAAAAATTATTTAAACCTAAGAGCATGATTTCTAGTCATATATTATTATTAATCTTATAGGCATGGTATCTATTATTTTTAAACATGCTTTAAAAAAAAAAGAGTACAATCCTATGAACGTGGTGTCTATATGGGAAATAACATGACATGGGAAGGATTATTTTTTAAAAGAAACATGATTTACCCAAGTGACTAAAGATTTTAAAAGATTTTGACAAATATGAATACAAGCATATATCAAAATCATATTTTCAAGAAAAATTTATAAAATAATTCTAAAAAGTTACCAAATAACACGAAGACATACTACTCAACTTAGATCAATTTTTAATAACTAAGTCGATATTCATGAAATTAGTCTTTTTAACCTAAATGCGATAAACAAACTTAACACACATTAACATTTCAAAAGGGAGAACAAATCAAAATAAAATAAAACAATTAGCACGTAGATTCTCTCCCCCTTTAACTAATCCATTTCTATCTTTAACGTTAATCTCTCCAACGGTAATCTCTATCTTTAACGTCAATCCCCCTTTCCGGCAAGGGCTCCCGATCTCTTGGCCGGAAACACCGACTCGATCTCCGGCGAGCCCTTGCCGGACG
>JAABOM020062743.1:0-10066 GCA_011800125.2 Solanum clarkiae | reverse complement strand
TTTTAGGCCTTCCATGGGTTCCTCTTTACTCTTAGTCCATTTGTTTTTGGGCACAGACACTTCAGTCCATTTATTGTTATGATGTCCACTTCCAAGTGTTGCATCCTCTTAAGGAATTTTTTTCCTGCACTATCTAGTTTGTTTGAGTTTATAAGAACTCAATTTTGACCTGTAAGTTTAACCTATTTCCAGATCTTAAATTACTAATTTGTTTTAGATACTATTTGGGTGGCAATAATAATTTTATGGGAGAGTTAGAGTGGGTTCCACTCACGGCCTAGTTCGAGGTCGAGACTTAGTTGGTATCAGAGCCCTATATTCATTAATCTTATTGTACCAAAACAAGTCTATAGAGTCTTGTGGAACGGTACAGAGATGACTGTACTTTTCTTCAAAAGGCAATATGACTTTAGGAAATCTCTTTTACACTTTTCTTAGAAAGACTACATGACTTTAGGCAATCTCTTTTATATTTTTTTCTTCTCTCATCTTGTTGTGCTAAACCTTGATTCCAATTGTTATCTGGTGATCCAAATTTGTATCTAACCTCCCTATTTCACTCTTTTTTATGCAAATGGTTGAACGTGCTACAATGGTGTCAGGCCAGCAACTCCCACCAATGACCTAGCAAAGGATCCAGCGACAAGAGGACAAGGGAGAGGATGAGCAAGGGGTAGAATCAAGGAATAGTAACACCTACTAGAGGTGAGGTCCAAGCTGCAAATGTACCCATAGAAGAGGCCCCTCTTAAACCTCAATTTGAGATAGAGAAGAATGTAGAGATTGAGTTTGAGGAGAATGCATAAATTGAGGAAGATTAACAAGCAGAGACTGCAGGAGTTCCTCTTTTAGACCCAACAATTGTCTAGCAAGTATTGACTTTTTTGAGTGGGTTGGTAAGTTATGAAACATTCCCATGGTGCCCGTTGCCCTACCTCCAATCACTCACATTGATTTTTCATCTTTTGGTTTAGTGATGTCTCTGGAGGTGACGATACAAATGGTACTATAATGACCCGGATGTTGTACGACTTCGTGGGAGCTTAAAAATTCAATTTCATGGGGTTTTGGACCAAAGTGGCACTTCAAGGGAGATCTCGCGGCCCATGTGAGGTCACACGGCCCATATGGCCTCCAGTGAGGTGAACCTTAGCCTAAAAATTTGGCGTTGGCTTTCGTGTGGAGTTTCAAGCGAAGGCACACCACACTTGAACCCCACACGGGTGATATGACACTTCACAGATCATGTGGAGGGCAGTGTGGTGGCCTTAGGCTTGTAACCCCTCCATTTTGGACTAAGTGAAGGTACATGGACTCTCATATGGCTCTTGGGGCATGAAACGGGTCATGAGACCCGTTCGTATGACTTCCAGAATGAATTTTTTTCGAAGTGTTCAATCACCGTCTCATAACTTATCGTAGGAAAATTTTCTTTCAACAAGTGTAGTCTCACGGGCAGTTACATGGACCATATGACCTCACACGACTCGTGAAGCCCCTCCGTATGAATGACTTTTGTCTAAATTTTTTTCTGAGTATGGGGTCATCCTTCGTCCAATGAAAATTTGGTCAAGTATGGATTCACGGGCAAGTACACGGACCATGTGGTGCCACACGACCCATGTGCCCCTCCTTGAGGTGCTGACGTCCAATTTTTCAATCCATTTCATTAATGACATTTTCGTAAATTCGGTTTATTCTAAAGTTCTTTTGGGACTCCCTATGCTATCTAAAGATTTCCTAATGACCTAAACTCTATTACTAACATTCAAAATTCACTCCTCACATTTGAAACTCTCTCAAAATCCTCTCAAAGAACTCTTGTGGATTGCAAACTTGGGAATAAAGGAAAAACTCATTTCTTCTTCGAAATTTCTCTTGGAACTTCTTCATTTGGTCAAGGTATATGGGTTTTGATCCTTGGTTCATTCCAATCACGGAGACCCAAATCTTTTCAAGCATTTTTCCATGAAATTAAGCTTACTTTGAATGTGGATTTTCATTATTTTGATTTATTAAATACAATTGGTGTATGAGTTATACATTATTTATGATTTTAAGTTACTTTACGCCCTATTATGATGATTTACATTGAAATTATGAAGTTATGAACATGCATGTCCCCTTTAAAACTTGTTTTCTACATGGGTGATCAATATTATGATTTAAATATGGATTTAATTATGAATTTACTTCAATTTCATATTATATTATTGATTTTAGATTGAATCTCAATCACCCTTCTATTCTTACATCCTTCATGGCATATGCATTCATGAACAATGGGATTTATGGAAATTATGAAGTGGGTTAAGCCCAATTATGTTTTATAATATAATTTTGATAAGATATTGGTTATGACAAGAATGTGATCACATGTATGTCTATGATTATGGCTCTTTGAGCATTTTGGGTGCTTGCACCATCTTGTATATATAAATGAGCTATTCCTTTTGAGCCTAAGTATGAATTTTTATGAATGATATTTGGCTTTTAAGCCTAAGAATACATTGAAATGATTTGGAAATGACCATTGCCTCTTTTGAAAGCATTATTTATATACCTATATGTATTCTTGTGGCATGATGACTTAACACCGATGGATTGAGGGTTCCCTCTCTTTCCTTGAACTATGTGCCTAGCATAGGTTATGTGAAATCCTATCCAAAGTGGGGATTCTCGTAAGGAAGGTCGACTCCGAAATGGGGTTGCTCATATGGAGAACAAAATGATGTGATATAATATGCTATATGTGAAAATGCTATCCGAAATGGGGACGCCTACACGGAAGGTTGCTTCATATAAAATGGGGATGCCCGTAAGGTGAAGTATGGTTTACCTTTGGCATGTAGACCACCTCTTTACTGGTGAGGGGATTTCATCAAGATTCCAAGTAATAGCTCACTTGGTCTTACTCTTATCGGTTGAGGTCACACCCCCCTATATATGAGCATTTTTGCATTTCATGCATCATGGACTTCATGGCATATCATATACTACTCTTCTTTGGATATATGATGCTTTCTATATTATGTGCCTTTGTCATCTAACATTGAAATGTAGGTTTGGTAGGTCATATGCATTGCATCCCGCATACATAGTATATTCAAACATACTAACACATACTTTTGCCTACATGATCTCATCATGTAGGGACCGAAGGTTATGATCATCCACCGTTTGATGTCTAGTGTGGATTTCAAATTGTTCTTGTTGTGGTGAGTCCTATGTTCCAAGGACAAACCATCATCCTTCTACCTATGGTGTTTCTATCTATTTTATTCACTTTAAGGGTGAGCCCGGGGTATGTCTTGGCCCTTGACCTATCTATTTAGAGGCATTGTTGGAAACCTTATAAATTCCTTTACGATTATATGTTAAGTGTTATGATTGGAGATTGTGTTATGACTTGGTTACTTTATGGATATCATTATGTGATTGGGTTATGAGCCTTTTTGACTATTTGATGTGATGTGAAAGATCCTAAGTCCCGTATTGCCCCCATAGCATGAGTCCAACTTTCCTGTCCTTTAGAACTATGTGTTTAATATTTAAATATGCTTCCGAATCAATGATGTGAATTTGAATACTTTGAGGCTTGTTTGAGAACTCTCGGGTTCTCATTCGCCATGTCACACCTAGACCCTAGGTCCGGATTGTGACAGGTACTAGAATTAACGGCACAAGGAACATGCTACATTTTTAGGAAGTTTTCCATTTCATCAATAAAACTCAAGAATGTATGGCAGCATGTGAATTGTCACAATAAGAAGCCAAATGAACAATTCCAACACAACAAGGCTAATCAACTTGATGTACTAGACAACACATCTTGTGCTAAGAAACTGCAAGATTGAAGGGAAAAACATAGCAAATTGCTATGAGGATCAAAATCAAGTGGTAGGTTATAAGAAAATAAGAAATACTTAAAAGATGTGGTACTTCAGAAAAAGAGAAGGATCATTCTTTGCTTTCAAAATTAACTACAGAAAGACCACAAAACAAAACACAGCACCTGCGATGGACACTATATATTGATAAGAAATTAGATGAGGTTGTTCACGAGTTAGGATAAAAAAGGTACGCATTTAATGATTTAGTTTCTATTCCAACATAGAGAAGTAGAAAAAACAAAAG
Source organism: Solanum clarkiae (assembly GCA_011800125.2). Classification (NCBI taxonomy): domain Eukaryota; kingdom Viridiplantae; phylum Streptophyta; class Magnoliopsida; order Solanales; family Solanaceae; genus Solanum; species Solanum clarkiae. Next base: position 5,929 of record JAABOM020062743.1, on the reverse strand, counting down.
CATTGGTTAAGGAAAATCGTAAGTTGACATTTCCTGAATGGTCACATATTTACTATTAAATTCTCATTATTTATCTTACTATGTCTATTTAGACCCTACTAGACATGTTTGGAGAGGATGTGCATTACGAATTTGACTATGAAACAGCTCGCCTACCGTCTAAAGGTATCTAAGTATGAAAATAGTAGACAGATATCCTAGTTATGACATTTATGATTCAAGGTTTTGTTAAATCTTCCTAATATTTTTCATCTTTATGGTCCTGATGAAGAAATACAAATCCCAAAATCAACAAAATCCAAATGTTCAACTAGCTACTTCAAAAAAACTTCAATGAGGAACAACATTTACATGTGTTGAATTCTAGTGACTTCTCTATGCATTTCAATGAATTATTTCAAGGAGCTAACATACCTCAACCACCTGAAATTCCTTTAGCTTCATAGAGTTTAAATAGTTATTCCTTGAACTGGTGGAATGAATGGGTTAAATTGCTAGAACTTGACAATTTTAAGCTGAAATAATGCCAGAAATTAAAGTGTAAGATCTTATAACTCAATACAAGTGTCCACAAGATCAATTTTGAACAAAAAATAGTGATTCATATGCTTAAGATTTATATTGGAATTTGATAATATTTATATTTTTTGCCAATAAAAGCCAGAATCCCATTTATACATTATTGCACTTCTGGAGAAATTCAAGTCTTGTATATTTAACGATAAAATGTAAATGAAAAAGTTGTTCGACAGTTTTTATTGATCTGTCATGATTGGCTTGTGTAGAATTCAAACAATATTTGTCTTTTTTTTTTCTTTTCTTTTTTTCTCTCTTTTTTCTTTTCTTTTTTTTCTCTCTCTTTTTTTTTTTGCACATGTAAGGATCGAATGAATATTTTCTTTTCCTCTGATTCAATAATGAGAGAAACGAACACACAACAGGAAAAGAAAATATTCATTCGATCCTTACATGTGAAAAAAAATGAAAGACAAATATTGTTTGAATTCTACACAAGCCAATCATGACAGATCGATAAAAACTGTCGAACAACTTTTTCATTTACATTTTATCGTTAAATATACAAGTCTTGAATTTCTCCAGAAGTGCAATAATGTATAAATGGGATTCTGGCTTTTATTGGCAAAAAATATAAATATTATCAAATTCCAACATAAATATTAAGCATATTAATCACTATTTTTTGTTCAAAATTGATCTTGTGGACACTTGTATTAAGTTGTAAGATCTTACACTTTGATTTCTGGCATTATTTCAGCTTAAAATTGTCAAGTTCTAGGAATTTAACCCATTCATTCCACCAGTTCAAGGAATAACCATTTGAACTCTATGAAGCTAAAGAAATTTCGGGTGGTTGAGGTATGTTAGCTCCTTGAAATAATTCATTGAAATGCATAGAGAAGTCACTAGAATTCAAGACATGTGAATGTTGTTCCTCATTGAAGTTTTTTGAAGTAGCTAGTTGAACATTTGGAGCTTGTTGATTTTGGGATTTGTATTTCTTCATGAGGATCATAAAGATGAAAAATATTAGGAAGATTTAACAAAACCTCGAATCATAAATGTATAACTAGGATATCTGTCTACTATTTTCATACTTAGATACCTTTAGACGGTAGGCGAGCTGTTTCGTAGTCAAATTCGTAACACACATCCTCTCCCGAACATGTATAGTAGGATCTAAATTGACATAGTAAGATAAATAATGAGAATTTAATAGTAAATTTGTGAACATTCAGAAAATGTCAACTTACGATTTTCCTTAACCAATGTTCTTGTTTTTACTACTTCTCTGTGTTGGAATAGAAACTAAATCATTAAATGCATACCTTTTTTATCCTAACTCGTGAACAACCTCATCTAATTTCTTATCAAGATATAGTGTCCATCGCAGGTGCTGTGTTTTATTTTGTGGTCTTTCTGTAGTTAATTTTGAAAGCAAAGAATGATCCTTCTCTTTTTCTGAAGTACCACATCTTTTAAGTATTTCTTATTTTCTTATAACCTACCACTTGATTTTGATCCTCATAGCAATTTGCTATGTTTTTCCCTTCAATCTTGCAGTTTCTTAGCACAAGATGTGTTGTCTAGTACATCAAGTTGATTAGCCTTGTTGTGTTGGAATTGTTCATTTGGCTTCTTATTGTGCCAATTCACATGCTGCCATACATTTTTGAGTTTCATTGATGAAATGGAAAACTTCCTAAAAATGTAGCATGTTCCTTGTGCCATTAATTCTAGTACCTGTCACAATCCGGACCTAGGGTCTAGGTGTGACATGGCAAATGGGAACCCGAGAGTTCTCAAACAAGCCTCAAAGTATTCAAATTCACATCATTGATTCGGAAGCCTATTTAAATATTAAACACATAGTTCTAAAGGACAGGAAAGTAGGACTCATGCTATGGAGGTAATACGGGACTTAGGATCTTTCACATCACATCAAATAGTCAAAAAGGCTCATAACCTAATCACATAATGATATCCATAAAGTAACCAAGTCATAACATAATCTCCAATCATAACACTAAACATACAATCGTAAAGGAATTTATAAGGTTTGCAACAATGCCTCTAAATAGATAGGTCAAGGGCCAAGACATACCCCGGGCTCACCCTTAAGTGAATAAAATAGATAGAAAAACCATAGGTAGAAGGATGGTGGTTTGTCCTTGGAACATAGGACTCACCACAACAAGAACAATTTGAAATCCAAGCTAGACATCAAACGGTGGATGATCGTAACCTTCGGTCCATACATGATGAGATCATGTAGGCAAAAGTATGCGTTAGTATGTTTGAATATACTATGTATGCGGGATGCAATGCATATGACTTACCAAACCTGCATTTCAATGTTGGATGACAAAGGCACATAATATCGAAAGCATCATATACCCAAAGAAGAGTAGTATATGATATGCCATGAAGTCCATGATGCATGAAATGCAAAAATGCTCATATATAGGGGCGATGTGACCTCAACCGATAAGACTAAGACCAAGCGAGCTATTAGTTGGAATCTTGATGAAATCTCCTCACCAGTAAAGAGGTGGTATACTTGCCAACGGTAAACCATACTTCACCTTACGGGCATCCCCATTTTGTATGAAGCAACCTTCTGTGCAGGCATCCCCATTTCGGATAGGATTTTCACATATAGCATATTATATCATATTATTTTGTTCTCCATACGGGCAAACCCATTTCGGAGTTGACCTTCCTTATGGGCATCCCCACTTTGGATAGGATTTCACATAACCTATGCTAGGCACATAGTTCAAAGAAAGAGAGGGAACCCTCAATCCATCGGTGTTAAGTCGTCATGCCAAAGAATACACATATGTATATAAATACATATTTTCAAAAGAGGCAATGGTCATTTCCAAATCATTTCAATGCATTCTTAGGCTTAAAAGCCAAACACCATTCATAATAATTCATACTTAGGCTCAAAAGGAATAGCTCATTTACATATACAAGATGGTGCAAGCACCCAAAATGCTCAAAGAGCCATAATCATAGACATACATGTGATCACATTCTTGTCATAACCAATATCTTATCAAAATCATATCATAAAACATAATTGTGCTTAACCCACTTCATAATTTCCATAAATCCTATTGTTCATGAATGCATATGCCATGAAGGATGTAAGAATAGAAGGGTAATTGAGATTCAATCTAAAATCAATAATATAATATAAAATTGAAGTAAATTCATAATTAAATCCATATTTAAATCATAATATTGATCACCTATGTACAAAACAAGTTTTAAAGGAGACATGCATGTTCATAACTTTATAATTTCAATGTAAATCATCATAATAGGGCTTAAAGTAACTTAAAATCATAAATAATATATAACTCATACACCAATTGTATTTAATAAATCAAAATAATGAAAATTCACATTCAAAGTAAGCTTAATTTCATGGAAAAATGCTTGAAAAGATTTGGGTCTCCGTGATTGGAAGGAACCAAGGATCAAAACCCATATATCTTGACCAAATGAAGAAGTTCCAAGAGAAATTTCGAAGAAGAAATGAGTTTTTCCTTTATTCCCAAGTTTGCAATCCACAAGAGTTCTTTGAGAGGATTTTGAGAGAGTTTCAAATGTGAGGAGTGAATTTTGAATGTTAGGAATAGAGTTTAGGTCATTAGGAAATCTTTAGATAGCATAGGGAGTCCCAAAAGGACTTTAGAATAAACCAAATTTACGAAAATGTCATTAATGAAATGGATTGAAAAATTGGACGTCAGCACCTCAAGGAGGGGTAGACGGGTCGTGTGGCACCACATGGTCCGTGTACTTGCCCGTGAACCCATACTTGACCAAATTTTCATTGGACGAAGGATGACCCCATACTTAGAAAAAAATTTAGACAGAAGTCATTCATATGGAGGGGTTTCATGAGTCGTGTGAGGTCATATGGTCCATGTGACTGCCCATGAGACTACACTTGTTGAAAGAAAATTTTCCTACAATAAGTTACAAGACAGTGATTGAACACTTTGAAAAACTTTCATTCTGGAAGTCATACAAATGGGTCTCATGACCCATTTCATGCCCCACGAGCCGTGTGAGAGTCCATGTACCTTCACTTAGTCTAAAATGGAGGGGTTACAAGCCTAAGGCCACCACACTGCCCTCCACACGGTCTGTGAAGTGTCACATGGCCCTTGTGGAGTTCAAGTGTGGTGTGCCTTCGCTTGAAACTCCACATGAAAGCCAACGCCAAATTTTAAGGCTAAGGTTCACCTCACTAGAGGCCACATGGGTCGTGTGACCTTACATGGGCCACGAGATCTCCCTTGAAGTGCCACCTTGGTCCAAAACCCCATGAAATTAAATTTTCAAGCTCCCACGAAGTCGTACAACATCCGGGTCATTATAGTACCATTTGCATCGTCACCTCCAGAGACATCACTAAACCAAAAGATGAAAAATCAATGTGAGTGATTGGAGCTAGGGCAACGGGCACCATGGGAATGTTTCATAACTTACCAACCCACTCAAAAAAGTCAATACTTGCTAGGCAATTGTTGGGTCTAAAAGGGGAACTCCTGCAGTCTCTGCTTGTTAATCTTCCTTAATTTATGCATTCTCCTCAAACTCAATCTCTACATTCTCCTCTATCTCAAATTGAGGTTTAAGAGGGGCTTCTCCTATAGGTACATTTGCAGCTTGGGCCTCACCTCTAGTAGGTGTTTTTATTCCTTGATTCTACCCCTTTCTCATCCTCTCCCTTGTCCTCTTGTCGTTGGCTCCTTTGCTAGGTCATTGGTGGGAGTCGCTGGCCTGACACCATTGTAGCACGTGTCAACCATTTGCAAACAAAAGAGTGAAATAGGGTGGTTAGATATAAATTTGGATCACCAAGATAATAATTGGAATCAAGTTTTAGTACAACAAGATGAGAGAAGAAAAAAATATAAAAGAGATTGCCTAAAGTCATGTAGTCTTTCGAAGAAAAGTGTAAAAGAGATTTCCTAAAGTCATATTGCCTTTTGAAGAAAAGTACAGTCATCTCTGTACTGTTCCACAAGATTCTATAGACTCATTTTGGTACAATAAGATTAATGAATATAGGGCTTTGATGCCAACTAAGTCTCGACCTCGAACTAGGCCGTGAGTGGAACCCACTCTAACTCTCCCATAAAATTATTATTACCACCCAAATAGTACCTAAAACAAATTAGTAATTTAAGATTTGGAAATAGGTTAAACTAACAGGTCAAAATTGAGTTCTTATAAACTCAAACAAACTAGGTAGTGCAGGAAAAAAATTCCTTAAGAGGATGCAACACTTGGAAGTGGACATCATTACAATAAATGGACTGAAGTGTCTGTGCCCAAAAACAAATGGACTAAGAGTAAAGAGGAACCCATGGAAGGCCTAAAA
>JAABOM020062742.1:0-10066 GCA_011800125.2 Solanum clarkiae | reverse complement strand
CGTACATCCGACCCCCCCTCACCCTGTAATGAGCGGGAGCCTTTTGAGGCACTGGGGTATGTTGTTGTTGTTGTTGTTTGTATTTTTGCTAATTTTTCTCAACTCAAGGCACTTTTCTTTTCCTTTTCTTCACTGGCTCATGATTTGTTTTATTTCTTTCTTTATTTCCTAACTAACCATACTTTACCACAATAAAGACCACCCTCAAATTAAGTTTTTATCCTGAGGTGAAGTACACAATATCTATTCCCCAAACAGGACACAAATTTATAGCCACCCTCAACTTAAGCTTTTAGCATCAACCAAGGTTCACATGTTCAAAGATAGACTACGGTCAATATCAAGGTATTTCATCAAATAAGGTTAACCTAGCAAGGTGTCAAGAAAGAATGAGTACATGAGAAGCTCAAAATTTTGAAACAAGGAATTCACTCGCTTATTTGGTAGGTCATTTCGGCTAAAAATGGATTCACTCAAAGAACAAAGGCCTAATATCCTTTCAAAATCAACCACATCACCAAATAAATCTTAGAGTACTAAGGCAAGTTTTGAGTCCATACAACATGCATGAATGCAACAAAATAAGCTCACAACACACATGACATTGCACCCACAATCAAGTATAGACTCACAGGTCATGCTTTAAGCCTCAACTTACCTTACATTATCAGAACAAACATCACCAGATCATCAAAATGCATGAATGCTTAAATAATCAAAATCTCAAAAATTTTGAGGGTACCAAAAGTTTCAACCCATTCAACAAGAATTTACAGACTATGTATATGCCAACAGATAACACTACAATGAATTTACACATTATCTACACTACCTAAACACGCCAGTTCAATAGAAAATTAAACATCCACAAGGAAAAAGAATCACAGCAAGAAAACTTTGGGATTAATAATAGGGGAAGTTATGGACCCAAGGCTACTCAGACTTCACCTTAATCCATAACTTCCCACACCCCACCAAAATAGAATACTTTGTCCTTAAAGTAAAGACAAGAATGAAAAACCAAATACGATAACATAGAGATATATAGTTACATACATGAAAAACCAAAAACTAACATCCCAAATGTAAATAAAAACAATATCTAACATAAAAATATTTAAACAAATTCAAAAAACCAACATAATAAAAAGATTGTCTAACAACAAAACAAAGTATCCATAATGACAAAGTAAGAACTCGAGTCAAGTCAAAAGGAGTCAAACATCATGGTGTATCAAGCAACGGTCTCTGGCTAATCAGCAGGGTTCTGGGTCACCATCTCCTCCTCAGCAATCTGGGTCGCAGCTATACATGATCTACCCTCTGCATGTGAAGGATACTTCTCCTTATATCTCTATATGGCCGCCAATAGGATCGACTCCTGCACCACCTCCTCTAGTATCGGCTCCTCCATCGGGGCTGCTAGGTCATCTGATCTAGGCCTCTTCTAGCTCATCTCTAGGTCTTCTGTCACAAGGGGCCTCTTCCCAAGGGCATATGAGTGATCAGCTAACCAATCAAACACCTCATCACCCCCGGTGCCACCTCTGAGACTGCAACAGGGGTTGCTAACAGCTATAATAGGTCAGCCTTGAACTTGGGCAACTCCTCAGTCATTACACTCGTGACAACAGGCGTAGCATTGTCAAGTATCCATTGGACTCTCGCCTCGAAAGCATCTACTCGAGCATCGACCGCTCTAACTCTCTCATCTACCAATGCATGGGTGAATGCCTTCATCCTCTCCTCCAAGTCCCCTACGGTCTGGCTAACCTAAGGTCTGGCATGTGCTGCTAAAGCCTGAAGCCTTAAATCCACAATAGCCACCCTGTGTAATGGTTCTTGAAAAGAAGCAACATAGATAATAGAATTAACCTGAAAAGTAGATGTTGCTGGTGTTGGCGAACTAGAGGATGGTGTGGACTTGATCTCAACAGCTGGCGTACGCTCTACAGTAGCTGGAGTAGTGCCTGTAGCAGCTGTTGGTAAACCCTGAGTCTGAGGCTCTATCAGGAATGACTCTAGAATACGAGGTGGAATATCTCTCTATAGAGCTACTGGATTCTCATCAGCCTTGATCAGATTGGGTCTGTCATACGCGCAACCTCTATGTGAGTGTCCAAGTGGAGAGAGACCTAAACTCTAGCTTCCTTGCATAATCTATGTATTAAGATGGGGAATGCCAAGGCTTTCTTAGTGCGGACTGCCTACTCATGAATCTGTTTTGCCATAATGCAAGCCTAGTCAATTTCGTACCCTGCATAGATGCTATCCAATAACACGACCCTCTCCAATGTGATCATATTATCAGTGAACGTGGGTCTGATACGCTAATGGACAATGGACTACGAAAACTTTGCCATGAATGAGAGGTAGGCCTTTAGAATGTATTCAGTGTGGTTTGTTATCCATATTGGCTCAACACCTTCCTTACAAATTTGGCTCGCTATCCATCTAAGGAGCTCTGTTCTCAACCCGGCATCCTTCTGATTAATTGCCTTTCTCATATATGCAATCCTATGATCGTACTCCACAGTGGAGTGTGGCACTCTGTAATTTGGCCCAAACTGTACCCTCAAAATGGTTTCTTCTGAGATATTAACAACTTCACTTTTGACTAGGACTTCACTTAATAGTGGTTACTCAATGGGCTTTTTGTGCCTCGGAAGATTGCTATGTAAAGTAGCATAGTAGGAGGCATAGAATTCTTGGACAATGTAGGGGCTATGCTTTCCCAACACTTGTGATAGCCATCCTAGTCAATGGTGCTCAATTTCAGCTTCTAGCCCTAGTGCACTGCTTATCCCTGAGTCTTTTAACCTTGTCTCCTCATGAAACCTCTACACCGGGCTCCCTTGACTTTTTGGTTCCAATCCCTTTTCATAAATCTCTCTCATGCTTGAGACACACTATTTTGTGCTTTGGGGGGTCTGTGGAGGTGATGGTGTAAGTCAAATTGCTTGGCTATTGTGGAGCAGTCTCCTCTGGCAGAACTTGAGATACCTTAAGGGAACTAGACTCAGAAAATGAGGCATCATCATCTGATCCTTCATCGTCGCCCTTATCTTTAGACTGGGAGGGGTTATCCACTTCCATCGAAACTCTTGTTTTTTGTGATCTTGTCACAACCACATTAGCTTCAGGATCTGGGTACACATTTATCTCTTCAATAAATTGTTCATCATCCGATGTCTCATCTCTTAGTCGGTGTCCTGAAGTCAAGGCAGCACCCCTTTGACCTCTTGGAGGCATGATAACTAAAAAGTCAACACATATCAATACATGAGTCACATAATGTTTTGTTCCACAAATGACTAACATATAAAACAATCAAACAATTAAACAATACAAACACCAAAGTGAAAAAAACTGAACCAGGTGCAGGGTTGCAGGTACGAGGTGAAGATACGACTCATAAGGTGACCTATTAGTCGTATTATACCCTTGTAGTACCAAGTTATCTGAGAGAAATGTAGTCTGGAATCAGCTACGAGATGCAGGTACGACTTGTAGGGTAATCTACGAGCCATACTCTGGGCTCGTACCTCATTCTAGAAACATATTGAAAATTTCGATCTAGGCCATAAGACCACCACTACGAGCTATAACTAGTGCTACAAATCGTAGGTGAGTCTCGTATGAAAAATGTTAAGGCACTATAGATAACTATTGCCTTGTACGAAGGGCCACTACGACTCGTAAGATGACTTACGACTCATAGTGGGTCCTCATAGCAGAAAACACAGAGCACTCTGGGTGCCTCTAACCTTTCCACAATGACGAAAAATTAACTAGGAAGCATCAGAAATTAAAAACATATAAATAACCCAATAATAAGCCTAATCACTACACTTTACCAATCATCCCAACATGAAACACGAATTCTCCATCTCATTCAAAATATTTCCAGTATGACCTAATCTTGGACATCACCCAATTTAAGCAATAGTCTAGCACAACTGGTGACATACAAAGGTTTACTCAAGTTCATACAATAGTCATTCCTAACAACGGAATGATACCACCCCAACATTTATGACTTTAAACTCCAACATTTTTTCACCAGATCATTATCCATAAATCACGCAATAGACACATAAAACCATAACATCAGACTTCATAATCACAAAGCAAGGGTAGAATTAAAGAATCGACTCATTACAGGGACATAGACAATCTTAAATCATACTCCTCCCATGATCACAATCATTTTCACACGGTTTTGCTAATCATGATCATAAGATATTCACTCAAACACCTACAAAATAAGATCATTTTTTATGTATACCAGACTTAACCATGCAAACTTACTAGATGAAAGATGACTATGTGATGAGGAGAAGAAAAAAAGGTGAAACCCTGGGGAATTTCACTTACTTGGAGATTCTAATAGAATAATGATTTAGGGATGAATGAACTAAAGAAGAATAATGTTTAGGGGATTATAGAGGAAGAAAAATTGTTTCAGGGAGGGAAAAGAGGAGCCAAAAGACGTTAGTCTTTTAATATTCCAAACAGGATTACTTTTCAATTCTGCAGGCCGGGTCTACGACACCCCGACTACAAGTCGTAAGGCGTCCTACGACTCGTAGATCCCAATCTTATAGTAGACCCAACACTTTGAAAAATGTTAATGTCATACCTAGGTGCTATGGACCCCACTTACGACTCATAGAGAACTCTAAAAATCATAAGGTTGGCTCGTAGTGTTTGTGTCAGCTTGCCATACTCACTATTTTTCTCTACGAGGCATTACTACGAGTTGTAATAATGACTACGACTCATAGGCCTACTCGTAGAGGCTGCTCCAAGCAAAACACTCTTTACTCCTTATTCTCTGATTTGTTCCTATAATCGATTACTCAAGATACACCAAAATGCAAAATAATGCAGCTATATATAAGTCTTAACAATCATAACAAAACATTAGACTACCATCCTACAAGTTAAAAAAAATGAAAACATCACAAAATAATACAGAACACAAAAGATGCTTGGGTTGCCTCCCAAGAAGCGCCTTGTTTAATATCGTGGCTTGACTTTGCCATCCTGGATACTCAGACATCTCTAGGAGTCTTATTGATGCTCCTTCGACACCTTCTTTGCTCATATTGCACCGACTCTAACTGTTCAACAATCTGCTCCATCCTGTTTCCAAGCTTTAGGTAGCAATAGTTTGTTGCTCCACTTTGTAGTTACACTTGATAATGTCAAACTTTATCTCATGAACAACATCCTCTTGCTCAGTGACCTTGGTCAGGACTTGTTCAAATGTATGCTCAATCCTTGTTAGCTTATCAGTGAAGCAATGTTGTTGCGGTAACCTAGGCCAATTTGACAAATTCACACTCTTGGGTTTACTTGGGGCTCCCTTCAATGCACTAGTGGATGGTCCGGCCTGTCCTTAAAAGGGTTGGTAGACTTGGGAAACTGCAGATAGCTTGTCCATATACTCGGTGATCTCATTAAATAGTTGTCCTAGGAATGCCCAACAATCCCCTCCAAACAATGCATTAGCATGCCCTTGTTGCTCAGATATTAGTGCTTGGTAGAAGCTTGCTGTGAATTTATCATCAGTCAGACTATGGTTTTGATTCATTGCCAAGCATTGCTTATACCTTTGCCAAACTACTACCAATAGTTCTCTTGGCACCCTTTTAAAATTGCAAATTTTATTCTGTAGCTTTTGTTTGTTGGGCTCCTTATAGAAGTTCATGAGGAAGACTCTCTGCACCTGCTCCCAGTTAAAACAAACATCAGGTGGGAGGATTGACCACCATTCAGCCGCTTCACTTCAGAGAGTCATGGGGAAAGTCTGAAGAGCCATGGCCTCCTAAACAAGGTGTCTTGTCCTAAGAACCCCCCTCAATGTTTGAGTAAAGTTTTGCAGGTGAGTTTGGTGGTCTTCAGACTCTAGTCCATAAAACAATACTCGCCTCTGCAAGGTCTCCCATAAGTCATTTGGGATGTAGAACTTTTGTTCAGTCATGGTGCTAACTAACCTGTGAATAGGCTACACAACAAAAACAAAAGTAAAAACAAAATCGAAGAGAGTTTAGAAATTCACACTAGAACTAACTAACAGTGAAATCATGTCAAAACCTAGTCGTATTCCCTGACAACAGCACCATAATTTCTCATAATTTCTGATGATGTTCACACTCTAATAAGAAAACAATCGCTGTCAACAATTAACCTAACCAAAGGTTAGGACCAAATCCATAGGGAATACAGGGTTTGAGTACGAGAATTGACTATCAATCATTTCAAGTATCTATAAATAAAATCTCTAAATGGGGGTTTTTATGATTCAAGAACAAAGTAAAATAAACACTATACACGATGTAGGAAAAACACTCAATTTTAGGAAAAACTTGAGAATTTCCCCATGGTTCGTTGGCTCTATTAACCTATATAGCATAACTATAATTGGAGATTCACATTCAGGATGGTAACTTAGGTTCTTCCAGCTCTCTTGTGAAGGTGAAGGTCGAATTTCACCATGGCGCTTTGTCGGCAACCATGGCGTGCCAACTAACCATTACCTATTATCCAAGTCAACGTCCCATTGGTCAGGTTTGGTTGATTAGATATAAACACATCAATCGAATCCTATCATCTATTTCTCTTTTTCTATTCATCACTACCTTGGTACGAATCGTGATAGTAGGCGGGGTTTGGTGTTGCCCACCACCAAACAGCAATCATAACGAAGAAAAATAGACAATACACGCAAAACCCCAATCATAGAAATGCACTAACTTCGGTCATCTCAAGTCGAATACCTATGGTTCCCACAACCCCAAGTTGTGGGTGCTTAGCTACTCATGCCTAAGGCAAAACCAACAAAAATTGTAAATAAAAGACATGATTGAGAAATTTTACCCAAAGAATGAAGATTGAAAACACCACAAGTTGCAAACCACAAGCTTGATAGATTGATAATAACCACAAAGCAAGATTTGCAATTCCCAAAATTGGGTTTTGCAAGAGAAAATGATAAACTAAACTAAAACCCTAAAAGTTGCCTTAAGAGTATATTCAAAGATGATGTTCTTTTCTGAATTTCGAATCTCCCCCAATAAAACCCTAACATAAAGTATTTATAGTGTCTACAAAATAACCCTAAAAATTACATAGAAAAGATAGCTAGCAGCTGGTACGCCTCACAGGTATAACTCGTAGGATGACCTGCGAGTCGTAATAAGGGTCTCGTATCAGGTTCTTGGCATCTTGGACCGTACTGGTATGACCTACTGGTACGAGTCATACCTTGGACTACAACTCATTTGCTCCTCTCATAATCTAGGCCTTCAGTTGTTGATCCAAAGTTTGGGCTCTCTGATTCCTACTACGAGTACACCTATAAGAGTCGTAATGAGACTTACGACTCGTAGGATGGGCTCATAGGGTTGACCTCCACTTAGCAGATTTATGATTTTTTTTGTCTTTGTTTCTTGCTACAATAGCACCCTACGACACATACCTTAGGCTACAACTCGTAGGGGAATTTGTATGTCCTATGCTTTAGCAAAATTTGTAATTTTTCTCCAAAATCATGTTAACCTAACTTTTCTGCAAGAACAACACCAAAAACACATAAGAACCATAAAAATTCGCATTAAGAACTCATAAAATCCCCTAATTTAGGGATAAAATGTGTTGTATTTTGACAACACATCACTGTGCCTAAATGTTTGGCTGACCGTGAGACCTCTGATGGCTCGGAGTTGGGGCACTAGCTGAAGATGGTGCATAGTTATAAGACCTCTTCTGAAAATAGTACTTATCTCTCTTACTCTGGTTGCTCTAACTGAACTCAGGCCCTGTTGATCTGCCCTTCTTCTCAAATGCTCCTCTCTGTCCCTTTTCTTAACTTCTTCAGTCTATTGGGAATAAGCTATCATCCTAGAGATATCCATATCTGGGATCAATAAACTCGGCTTATGCTCCCTCTTCACATGCTTGCCCAATCCAGACACAAACTTGCTCTTCTTTGCCTTAATATCCATAACCATATCCGATGCATACCTAGGGAGCTGGATGAATTTCAGGCTATACTCTTTAACAGTCATCCCCTCTTGTTTTAGATTCATGAACTCCTCAGCCTTCGCCTCTTTCAACTCTTGATGAAAAAAGTGATCAAGAAAGGCACTCTCAAACTCTTCCTTAACAGTAGGCTCAACATCATAACCTTGACCTTCTTCCCACTAATTATACCAAACATTGGTCACGTCCTTGAGTTGATAGGCAATAAGCTCAACTCCCTCAATCTCACTCGCATGCATAGTCTTTAGCACCTTCCACAACTCATCAATGAAATTTTGAGGGTCCTCCTCAACCTTGGACCCAGTGAAGACAGGTGGACTCATCCTCAGAAAGTCTCTCAGTCTAGAAGCAACTATGGGCTTGTGAGAGCTAGAACTAGGGGCTAGTCAACCCTAATTTCCACCCTGAGCAGCAACCAACTGGGTGAGCACTAGCAATGGTTCATCTAAAGTCGGCCTCTCAAGTAGGAGTAGGTAGAGCAATAGGTGTCACGGGAACACCCAGGGTCCTGGACGTCGACCTGGGCCACTCGCCTGAGGAAGCACCTCTGAAGTAGGGTCCTCAACAATGCTAGATGAAGCATTCCTCTAGGTCACTAGGCATCTAGGTGTCATGATCTACAATTGCATAATGCATGAGTTAGAAAAAAAGTTTATAGAGTTTTCAACTTTATCACATGAACTCAGATCGTAAGAAAAAGGTAACACTTCCTACTGTGTTGTAGCCTCCCGTTTATGAATTATGGTGCAAAACACACTCTTAAACAAGAATCTACTAGACACAACTTCATAGACTCCCTAGGACTCTTGAACTCTGTACTCTAATACCAAGTTTGTCATGCCACGGGATGGTATGCAATTAGAGGCTATTGCTAGCCTCTGAGTGAACCACTTGGTCTCATCATCACATCACACTCAACAATGGAAGAATAGTACTCAATAAGAAAGAACCTCAAATAGAGATAAGAAGGCATATACCTAATATATCATAGTTTCCAAAATAGAAATAAGTTTAGATACATCAACTTCATTCTCTATACTCATAGTTTATAAAGCCTCTACTCAACAGTCTAGATGGTGTCATAAAAGGATATGAACACCCCAATCGGGGAGAGAAAATATAGACTAATTCAAGCTTATAAATGAGGGCTCCTCTGGAGAACAAGGAGGGATCACCAACTCTGAGAATGTATCAAATTAGGGTCTCAATGGTGCGCGTGCTGAGATCCTCTATCTGGTATATCTGCATCATAAAGCGATACAGGAATAAAATTGTCACGACCCCACCCCGGGGCCGTGACTCATGCCGATAGGGCACTTGAGCTAATCTTAAACCACGAAGGTTCCAAAGTTAGTTCACCAAATTCTGCCGAAATTTCGGCAGAGTTTCCTCTGTTTTACTGACTAAACCCACCTGCAAGAAAAAACAGCAGCGACCAGACAGACAAGTGGATATAACGTGTAACATAAACAAACGAAAGTGGGGGCCTACAAGGTCTCCGCTGCGGTCCTGCCGCCTAATAACATTCATAGGAACAAAAAAATATGGTCTCGCCGCTTGACAAGTTCAGAACACACACACATAGGACTATTTACAAACACGAACTCCTCTAATCCACTACCCACTGGTATCCACAGACCTCTAAACAGAAATACAACAACATATGACGGGACAGGGCCCTGTCGTAACCTCGAATATCATAAAAAGTTTACAAACCAGAAAGTGTAAATACAAATGAAAGTACCCCAAAAGTATGCTCCTGAAACAAAGGAGCGTGATGTAGCTGAGCAGATGTCCTAAGATGGAGGCTCTCTCGCCTGTACGTCTGAACCTGCGGGCATGAAACGCAGCCCCAAAGGAGGGGGTCAGTACGGAATACGTACTGAATATGTAAAGCAGGAAACACATAACTGGGAGAACTCAAAGCACAGAAATGGTAGTCATGCACAGATCAAACCTGAAGTGAGTATCAAATAAAAGTTTGCTTAGTAATAATTAAAACCATGCAGAACGGACG